>JAABKK020007726.1:0-20254 GCA_011634745.2 Catotricha subobsoleta
AACAATTTGGCTGATTATTATAATTTGGATAGTTCTCTTTCGGAAATTAATAATATTCCAATTCAATCTGTTGATGACGACGATGAAATGAGCACCAATGCATTGGTGAAGAAGTCATTTGCTTATTCATTTCGTGAGGATACACATAATCAGCAAATCGATCTTATTGCACTTGGTGACTTTGCAGAAGCTAATTCCGATTATTGGGAAAACGATTTGCATTTAGATAATCAAATTGATGAGGTAAGTTTTTTTTTTAAATTAATATATTTATTTACTTAATTTGCGACTATTATTTTCAGTTATTCTAGATGTGATTTAGTTTCCATCAACTCAATTCAATTTTTCGTGAGGGCGTTTTCCTACAAAATTCGTTTGAACCATACAATTTATTTGGATTTTTATTTTAATTGAAAATTATTGTTATTTAAAATAAATAATAAAGACTAAAGATTATAAAATATTTTATATTTTGATGTTTTTTAATGGTTTTTTTAATTTAATCTTAAATATTTTAATTCATCAGTTACTACATATCCATTAGGGTGGATCGAATTTTGTTTCATACCTTCGACCAAATAAATGAGGTTTTCGATGTGCTGTAGGTCTGAGAAGATGTGAAAATCGCAATATTTGACCGTGTTTGAAGCATTCTATCTCTCGCCTGTTACAAATAATTGCGTTTCTGTTTTATTATACAGATAGCTTAAGTCAATAGCTTTCAAATAATATATTGGACACTCTTACACTACGTTTTCATTATCATCATAATCCTGATAGAACAAATAAAGTAGTAGTGAAAAAGCCGGTTTGAGTAGTACTCGAACCCGATACTATAATAGTCAACCGGTTCGGGTACTCGAACGGGTACTCGA
Source organism: Catotricha subobsoleta (assembly GCA_011634745.2). Lineage (NCBI taxonomy): Eukaryota > Metazoa > Arthropoda > Insecta > Diptera > Cecidomyiidae > Catotricha > Catotricha subobsoleta. The sequence goes on from JAABKK020007726.1 coordinate 876, forward strand.
ACGGGGTACTCGGGAAATAAATGAAATTGTTAATAAATAAAAAATATTCCGTATTCCGGAATTATTATACATATTACATAAATGGAATTAGAATAAATTTGATTGCACAAATTGAAAATCTAGAATAAAGTATATTACTTTAAAAACATCTATATCTAATCTATTCAATCAAATAACACTTGAAATAAATTCAAGACTTAAAATCAGTACGTAGAATTTAAAAGTAGTAGATTATGTTTTAAAAATAGTAGATTAGCTGGAGATAATCTGCTTCCTTGCTCGTCGTAAATCTGTCCAGCTTCCGAGAACGCGCGCTCGCTGTAGACACTTGTTGCAGTTACGCTTAATTACTTACGGGCAACTTTTGCAAGCCGAGGGAATTTTTCCGAATTTTTTAACCACCACTCACGGCGATTAGTTGGCGTCTGGAGTTGATTTCCTTCATTGCTTATCGTTATCTTCACATAATATCGAGGAAGTTCTTTGATTTAAAAATATATTAATATTTCCGCTTTCATTGCAATTTTAGTCTCATCAGCATCATTAGCTGTGTTTGGCTGATTTTTTCTTTTTTATAGTTCTCATCAATTGTCTCTTCAAAACAAGACATAAATGACAGGTGAACATGGTCAGAGATGTTAAATCCACCTTGAAATTCTAAAGTTTGAGATTTTGGAATCACTTAAGTCGATGTGATTTAAGGTGGGTTAATTCACTCTATTCAAATAAGCGGAACAAATGAAATGTCATCACTAAGCGCTTCAATTGCATAAATAAATGAATTAAATTACACTTTTGTAAAAAAAATTGCGTTTTGGCAAGAGATGTCACGCCGTGCACTACCCGAACGGGTTGAACCGAGTAGTAGGTAAATACCGAAAATTTCAAGTACAGACATCTCAAAATATTAAGAGACCGGTCGCGCATCGTCTGTCTCTTTTTATTCATACAAATTCTATTTCATGTCTCATGAACCGATTCGTATATGTATGAAATGAACGCGCATTCTGAACCGGTCTCTTAATATAAACCATCGATTTGTCAAACCCTCCCTGATTGTATTCAATTTAGAATAAAACCTCTGTCGCGACAATAAATTAAAAAAAAAAAAACAATATTTTATGGCTTGACCTTGAACTAAAGAAACTAAAACAGCAATATTGAAAATGAATAAAACTAAAAACACATATAATTTGTAAATAATTCGAGGGAACAGTCAAAAGATGTCGCATTAACATAAATACATCGCGTGTATACGATAAACAGTGTAGACCATGTGAATATTATATTCATTGCAGCCAAAACAATACCAATAAAAAAAGAAAAAAAAAATTGTGTAGCCATTTTATTCTAGCCGTCATTTGTACAAAGGAATCTCTGTAAACGGGTAGATTCGCATAAAAAAGTAAAATAAAAAAAAAAAGAAAAGAAAGCGTATTCGTGAACTAAAAATCCTAAATCATCCGTCCCCAAAATCACGTAATAAGTGACATAAATATTAAATAAATAAAATAAGTAGTGTTTGAAGCCAAGGTGAGTGTTCATTTCCAGTGTTTTATTTAATTGAAACAATATTTCTTATTTAATGCAAAATAAAAAAAAAAAAAAAAAAAGTACGGAATTGTTGAGAGAAAATATCAAAATTTGTCTCAATTGGTAAATTTTTTTTTTTTTTTTTCGATAATAAGAGTGAATAAGCGGCGGCTTATGGTGTTTTATACAAATTTTTGTGTATGGTGAGAGAGAAATTCATCGAGACGCCGCGCAATTTCTATTGAAATAAATTCTAAAGACGAAAAGAATCTTTTTTTGTTTTGTGGTGGAAAAAGAAACCGAAACAACATATTTTTGGTACAATCACAGAAAATAGGCAACAATTTCGGTAAATAAATTCAGTGGACAGTGATTTTCTAGTGACTTTTATGCAGTAAACATTTGCGAAAATAATTTATTTGTTGTATTTAATTGCATTTGGTGTTTTTTTTTTCCTTCTGATTTTTTTCATTTACATACAAAAGTTTTTGTGTTTGGCTGTGTGTGTGTGTGTATGGGTTCTCGCTTCATCAACTATGCGCGCACGGTGCTCCGATCATTTTCTTGTATCTAGTTAATTATACAATTGAACTTCGGTAAAAAAAAAAGAAGAAAAATGAATTATGCGAATGCAATTGAATCAGTGTGACGAATTCAGTTTCAGAATTTTATTTGTCAATGTTTAAATTGGACTTTAGTTTTTTTTTTGTTTCTTAGTAAATTGCCAACCATTTAATAATATTTGGTGAATTTTTCTTTTTTTGCTGTTGTAACTTGTTTTAATGTAGAGTGAGTGGGGTGCGCGCTACTTTGACACATAATGACGATTACAATTTCATGCGAATTTACTATCATCCAAATATTGAAATAAAATTAATTTATCTTGTGCAGAAATTATTTCATTCACAGCAATTGTTATATTTTTATTTAAGTGAAATAAATTGATTTCGTTTTCTTTTGCTTTTGTGCAATTCATAAAATTATTCTTGTGTTCAATTTACCACGAAACGAAATAAAAAAAAGAAAAAAACTTCTCATCATATTTTTCCCGAAACGAAATACCGCAGAGAGCGGTTACCTACTCACATACACGCACACACACACACACACACACACACACATAATTGATAATGTGCAACCAAAATTTGTGTGGCCGCCATTTTTCTTAAATGTCGATTAACTTTACAAAGAAGCAAAAAAAAAAAAAACGAAGTCATCTATCAGTCAAGTCCAATGCCCGCCGTCTATACACAAAACTGTCTAATTGCCAAATTGAATTATGTAAAAGAAGGTTAAATCACTGGTTTTGCTTCCATCACAAAAAAAAAAACCAATAAATCTTTTCTATCGGAAATGTTTCCATTCGAAATATTTGATGAAACAGTTGTGTGCCCTTTAAAAAAATAGCATTCAGTAGATGTGTGTGTGTGTAGTATGTGCGTGCGTGTGAAAACAAGTGAAACATTGCGGCGATGGCTACATTGCAAAAATATTTGAGATAGTTTTTTTTTTTTCTTCAATTTTGTACGAATGCATATTTTAAATGCGTTTTGTGCTGATTTACAGTTCGTTTCAATGTACATATATGCATTAAATTGTACCTTACACAACTATTGAAATTAATTATTATTAAATTTGGCCCATTTGTGTTATATATACAAAATGTTCTCATCAAAATTCCTATCCACAATAGCAATTTCATTCATAACTTCCATTTTGTTTTTGTTTTTTTTTTTTCTAAATTTTTAAATTGATGACAATTCATAAATATTCTTTTTGATAGTTTTACAAATGATGAGGGAAACGAATAACTTTTAATCTTTTAGTTATCATTTAATGAATTTGCTTTAAACTGTGTTTCGATTTTGTCATTTTATTTTTAGTTTTTTGTGTAAAGTAAACAAAATTGAATGAATGTAACTTGTAAATAAATATCGGTTTTGAAAACAATTTTAATTAGACGATGCAATGCAATTTATTTTTTATAAGTTTTTTTTTGAACGATACTCGTGGTTCTGTAATCTGATGAATTGTTTGTTTTCTATTATGGAAGCGGATCACTACAGACATTTTCGGGATTTGGGTAGCCCAACCCGCGTAGAGATTGACGGGTGTAATGTACTTTAAGCATGTCTATTAGTCGGTTAGTTCGAGGATAAACAAAAAAAAAATTCAGTTTAAACAAAAATAAAAAATTAATTGAAACCAAAATCGTTTACTCTAGATCAGATCGCGTAATGGACACGCTCCGCTCAGTTTGCAGTAAGGCATCAACGAGTGTAACCCACGAATCTCTTGTAATTCGAGATTTGGAAAAAGTTCAATTCAGTTAAATTTGATTAAATCTCGAGTGCTTTATTAAACCCTAGTATATAAATAGATGGATTTCACGAGACCAACCGACGAGTTAGTATACAGCTCGAACCTGTAATTCATTTATATTAAATGAATAAATGAATTTCAGGCTCGATCTGTAAACTCAGTCGGAAGTATAAAACTCAAGAGGTTTATTAAGTTTAACTCAGTTGAAGTTTATCGAAAATGCACAAGATTCACGGGTTACAATTATTGAAGCAAACCGTTTTCGTCTTCATAGTACAATTGCAACAACGGTAAAGAAAATGGTGGTTGGTTTGTACCCACAATGAAAATGGAACTGAACGTTTTTACTTACTTGCTAAACAAGAGTCTTAAAAGTGGATTATATTGCGGGGCCAGCCTTTCTATATATTCATAAAATACGGAAAATATATAGCGTTAGTTAATTTAAAATTAAAAGTCCATTCGTACAGCACAGTCAAAATCGTCTAATCGATCGTTGGATTGAATTGGGTGTGTTAAGGAGTCACATAAATCTTAAGATAGCACAAAATTATCTCCAAGTCCAATTCCGAAAGCATACTTAAAATTTCGATTAAAAATTCAATTCTATTTTATTCTCAAATGGAAAGTTTTGTTATGGTTCCTTACTGAAAAAATTTACCAGCGTTAATATTATATCTACACAAAAACCATAATAATTTCTGAATTTGTTTGAATTCAGTATGAATTCGGTATGGAAAATCGTGAGACTATATTAAAACCATAATAATTTCAGAAGTCATACGTCGTACGATCTATTCGAAAAATATACTGGATAACAGACTAAAAATCCATAATCAAATTTAACATCGAATTGTATAAATTGATAACTATTTTCGTGATTTTATGGTTTTCCACAAGGTTTGGTCTACCTATGTGTGACAAATGCAACTTCATTATTTTTATATTGAAAATGAATTTGACAAATAAATAACTATTTTCTAAATCTAAAAAAAAAAAAAAAAATGAACAAAAATTCAATTATTTAACATTTTTTTCTTTTTTTCTTTTGTTTTTAGCGCAACACGTTCTGGTTTTGCTTACTGAATATTAAATTAATACAGAAAATAATCGACAGGACGAAAAATCAAACTTAATTTTGACAAAATATTTGTAAAATATTCTTCGGCTATTCACAGTTTTTTTTTTATGCGAATCTATTTATCTGTCTGAGAGTAATTGAAACAAAACACAAGATTGCTGCTGATTGAATTTAAACTAAGTAATTTTATCAAGAAAAGAAAAATATATCAGATTTCTGTTTGATTCAAACAGAAATTATTTTATTTTCTTGTAATTGATAGAAAAGAAAATAAAAAGTCGCAACGAGAAGAAATCAAAAACATTAACCGACGAAGAAGGTGAAACTGGTTTCATCATCTTCGTCTCTTTTTAATTTGTGATCGGTGCAAAAAGACACAATTATCTGACGTTAATTATCTGAAGAGCATTTGAAGAGTTTGTGTGCGTCTGACACACATAACTGAAATCATCAATATTTTAAAAAGCTGCTCATCGCCACAAAACTTTTAAATTCAAACTATTTTTCGAAATTTTAACTGAGTTTTGGTGCAAACAACAATTTAACTGCAAAAAAAATTTAAATCTGTTCTTAAGGAGACAGTGTTGTGAGTCTGGTTGGCAGGGAATTTTGCTGATGAGGTATTACTGGCAGTATGAGCACACTGGGAGGAAGTAGGGGGGAGCGCAATGCAAAGCCCAAGTTTTCAGCATTGGATATAAATAGTCTTTATAGAACTAGTCGCGTAAGTATTTTAAAGCACATAATTGAGATATATTTAGTATGATGTTTAAATTATATTTTTTATTTATTTTTTTCTATTGTTTTCATTATTAGGGTGAATCTCTAGAACCTTCCACACAGAAAAACGCTGTTCCTCGTAAACATGGTATGCAAAGTTTGGGAAAAGTTCCATCGGCCAGAAGGCCACCAGCTAATCTTCCATCATTAAAAGCTGAAACATCAACACCAACATCAGATCAATCAGGATCGTGGGGAGGCTCAGAAGGATCAAATCCAACAACACAAGCACCAGTTACACAGCAACAAGGAGTTATAGCAGTAGCAGCAGCAGCAGTAGTCGCTACAACTGTTTCACAACAGGTAACGGCACCTGGCACAGGCGATAATTTTAATCAAGGAGGAGCTCAAACAAAACAAATAAATAATACGCCAGTGATTCAACAAAGTGGTCATCATCATAATCAGCAACAGCAGCAGCAACAACATACTAATAATACATATAGCAGTAATTCCAATAATAATTTAGCTTTATCGTCAAATCAATCACCTTCATCGGCAACATGGAGTTCAGTAGCTACTGGAGCTCCAGTCGAGACAGCACAGCCTCCATTGTATCAGAGTCCACAATTTCAGCACGAATTTCCATCATTGGATGGCAGTGCACCACAACCAACAAAAGGAAGTCGAGGAGGTGGAATCACCGGCAACAACGATATACAAAACAATACGACAGATGGACAGCAACAAATGAGTTTACGGCCTCAGACAGATGCAGCCAGTTGGATGCAACAACAACAGCAGCAACAAGGTGGCGGCGCACAGGGCTCCCAACAGGCCCAGGCCCTCCAACAGGTGCCACCACAATTTCGCGCGTTAATGCCACCATTTATGTTTGCTCGATCTGGTGGAATTGGCGCAGGATTTGCTGGTTCACAACAATCATCAAATCAATATGGGCTTCCAGAACAACAAAACGCAAACTATTCGCAATCACAGAACCAAGCTAAAAGGCCACAACATGGAATGAATTCACAACAAAACTATGATGAATACGCATCGTCATATCGTGGGAGTGGTCGAGATCGAGATGATAGATCACATCAAAGACGAGGAGGACCACCGAATCGATCAAATCGGCAAGATCCTGGTGTACCGTACATTGAATCAGAAGTTGGATTACAGTTTTCAGGTTAGATTTTATAATAAATGATAGTCAATACGTATTAATATTAATTTCCAAACTTCATATTTACAATTACATTATGTTACTGGTTTCGTATAATAATTTGTATGCATTTAATTTTAGGAATTATTAAAGAGGAAGAATTAGAAAGAATGGATAAAATTGCTAAAGATGAAGGCTGGGCACGTTCTGATGAAATTGATTATAATCAGAAATTAGTATTTTCTGATGATGAATTGTTAGACTCACCAACTATAGCGACAACCGGATCATCAACAAAAGGCACATCGGGCGGACAAAACAAAGGTGATAAACGAGGTGCGACCGATGGACATAATAGAGATACACAACAACGTCAAGACGAGGACAATCGAATTGGTAATTTGAATTTTTCAACGTTGATGTTTAATTCCATCAATTAATTTATTATTTTTGCTGTAGTATGGAATCGTGAGCGTGAGCAACGTGAACGAGAGAAAGAACGTATTGAGCGTGAACATTTGGAACGTAGTCACAATGAACGAAATGAACGAGATAACAAAGATCGTATTGTTGACATTAATAATCGTGATAATCGTATGCAACATAATGGACATCGTGGTGGTAGTGGTGCTTTAGATGCTGATCTATTAGAACGTGTCAAACAACGTAAAGAAGAGGAAGAAAAACGTGTTAATGAACGTAAACAAGCAGCCGCAAAAAAATTACAGGAGCTTGAACAGAAAATAATTAAAAAGAAAGAAATGATTGAAGATGAGCAACAGTTGACATCAACACAAAATCCTCAGTCTCATCATAAATCAGAAGTATCGGAATTTAGAGCAATGACACAAATTGGTGGTGATGGAAGGTATGGAACCAGTAGTAGTTCAAATCGTACAGAAACTGATAAATTGAGAAGTGAACGTGACAATAAAGATGTCCGTGAATATAGTCGAAATAGTGGCTATGAATCAAAATATGAGCGTGATATTAACTCACGAGAGCGTGATGCGTCTTTTAAGGACAATTATTCAAACAGAGAGCGCGATAACCGAGATGTTCGTAGTAATATCGGCGGAACTGGTAGTAATGATGGGACGATTCCATTTTCACGACAATTTCAATCCAATTTACCGCCAAGATTTCAGAAACAACGAGAACAAGAACGTGGACCATATAGTAGTGGAAATGAACGTGGTCCAAGTGGAGCTGTTACAGAACGAGGCTACAATACAAATCGTAACAGTAGTAGTGCTAGTAACAGTTATCAAAATGAACAGAAAAATGTGCCATTTGCACAACAATATGATGCCAGATATATTCATTCCCAAAACTATAAGCAGCAGCAGCAACATCATCCTATTAAACGTAATCCATCAGATGAAATTGTTTTGGCTAGACGTGGTACTGATATTAGCAGCGTTGGAAGTGGTGGCAGCAGTACTAATATTCGAAAACGCATCGATTCCGAGGAAGATGATCGATTTAGTAGTAGTGGCCGGGAATCAATTAGTCGTAATTCATTGGGGGATCGCCCACCACAGTTGGCACGTAGTATCTCAGATTCTTCGCAAAGAAAAACAAGTGTATCAAGTGAAGATAAACCATTAGATAATTCATTCCGCAGTGAGCGTTCTGAATCACGTGAATTCATTGGTTCATGGGCCGATGAACTAGAATCTGAAATGAAACAAATTGATATTACACTTGAATCATCATCTGTGTTGGGGCCTTTAACGTCTGCTACAATAGTCTCATCGGTTAATGATGATAATCAACCTAAACACATTTTACAACGTGTTCGAAAGACATCAACAGATAGTCGTTCAGAGAAAGAGAAATCCGAGGAACGAGAACTGTTACCCACAATAGCAACAGCAGCTGCAAGTGTAACAAATAAATCTATTGATGGTAGCAATAATAAGCAACCTACGTTAACATCTTCTGCACCCATAAGTATTATTGAAAGTAGTCCTAAATCATGGGCTGATTGTGTACCCGATACACCAGAAAGTTTGAAATCGGTATCAAATAAATCTACTGAAAATATTGTAGAACTGTCCAGTTCAACAGCATCAAGTAAATCTAATATTGCTGATATTTTACCAGGAGAAAAGAAATCTTTAGAAAGAGTGCCCGAGAGGAATCAAACTGCTGAAAAGAAAAATGAAGAAAATAGTACAATTTCAACTTCTGCTGCTGCTGCCAAACAAGCTGTAAGAAACTATACTAGCAGCGGCGGATCGCAGCATCAAAAAGAAACGCACAGTAGTGACGATAATAAGCATGGCAATACAGCAAAAAGGCCTAGTCCAAGAGGCGGACGTCATGATATCCGAGGTCCAATTTCTCGAAACAGTAGTAATTTTACTACATATAGAGGAGGTAATGGTAATTCTAATAGTTGGAATCGTCGTGGTACTAGTGGACGGTCTGGACACGGAAGATATAATGATTATTGCAGTGAGAGTGATGGTTCTGATGATGACTATCATCGTGGTGGTTCTCGTGGTGGACCAACACGAAAAGACATCGGCGGTGGATTCAAGCAAGATACTAGCAATTCATCAAGACATGGTAACCAACAATCCCAACAGAAAGAAGCTTTTGCTCCACGTGGTGAACCGTCAAGGCGTGGCAGAGGTGGTGGTCCTGCATTTCGACGGACTACGGCTCCAGTTGTCAAACGTATTGATAATTATGGACCACCAAGTTCAAAAAGTCCATTTGGTACAAGCGACGAAAAAATAGAAAAAGAAAAAATTAACTCAAAAACCGATAGTTCTGATGATAAAATTAAACAAAATCAATTAGCATTGAGTGCTGGCTTGAGTAGCAAAAAGAAAAATTCAATTGATTCAACAGTGAGTCTAAAACCACCAGGTAAACGATCGGATGAAGCCTACGAAAGTACTTCAGAACTGTCTGATTCTCAAGACGGAAAATTACAGCGTAAGGTAGAAGTAAATTCGTCAACATCAACTACCGGTGCAAATAAGATTACGATGTCATCATCAACGGGAAGTATAACTAGCAGCAGTAAAATCATTTCTCGTGACGATAAAAAGATAACCACAACAAAGTCTTCGTCTTTTGGTGGTCCTCAACAAACCCGTAAAGATTCTTCAATTTCAAGTGGCGGAAGTATTAAGGGAGAATCTCATACTATCAATAAGCGAGATAGCGATGATAGTATTAAACTGCCTGCAAGAAGTGATAAACCTACGAGCTCATCATCAAGCGAGAATATTGACAAGAAATCTGCAATTAAAAAAGAGGATTCAGTTACTGGAGGTTATTCTCAAAGCCAACGTAATAGCAATTTATCAACTAATCGCAGCAAAGCACCACAAAATACACAGAACACATCTAAGCAACAACAGCAACAACAACAACAACATCCACAAACTGTAAAGCAAACAAGTATTGGAACCAAATTAAATACCAGTACAGCATCCACTGTACATCATCAACAGCAAAGTAATTCCTCGCAACATGCTTCTTTACCAGGAAAACCAATACAAGATCGTAGTAACGTTGATCTTAGAAATAATACCCGTCAACAAAATAAATTAGCACCACGTTTTGCGAAACAACAGCAACGGGATCGAGTCGTACGTGACGTAAATGGTCCAACGCAACCACAATCAAATGCTTGGGATAAACCTTTGAGTTCGTCGGGAACAGTACGCTCAGATCAAGATAGTGAATTAATTGGTATTGGTGCAAATTTAGAAGATTCAGATGCAAATATTACTGGTTGTTCGCAACGCCAACAAGTAACAACTTTACAATATCAAACGGGACAAGCAATTGGTGAAAAATTGCCTCAAGACTCTTCATCATCCAATTGCAATGTGAAGACTGATAATAGTAGTAAGCAAGTTACAACAATTATATTCGAGAATACAAATTATAAAACAATGCCACCGCCAATAAAACGTCAATCTGGTCCACCCTCACAACAACAGCAACAACAGCAGCAACAACAACAACAACAACCAACTCATCATCATCAACAGTCGTCATTGCAACATCATCAACATCAAATGGATAAAAAACAGGATAATGATGTTTTTAAAACAGCATCAACAGCTTCTTTCCAAGACATGCTTGATTCTCAACATCAGCAGCAACAACATCAAGTTTCTCGTTCCAGTGTAACTAAATCACAACAGGAATCTATTTCATCTGCATTACAAACAATTTCGTTTCCAAAAACAGATGCCGACTACGAAAAAGATATGAAATTAGCGTTTACATTTGATTCAGAAATATCTCAATTGACCGATGACAAAAATGGAAAAGGAAGTTTGTGTATTCCACCTCCACGTTCTTCTACTATTCATTCAGTATCTTCGTCACAAAATACTATTTCACCAATAGCCGATTTAAGTATGAAAATAACAGGTGTGAAAAATGTATGGGAAAATGTACTACCCATGCCAACAGTTATGGAACATAGCGGTAATACTGGTGGCGCAGATGATCATCATTTAACATCAACATTTGTTACCTCTCAACATCAACAACATATGCATCAATTTACCCACACTCATGCCAATATGCCACATGTTCAACACGCTCTTTCTCCCGGTCCTGGGTCGTATTCAGGCACATTTGGTCCTGATCCTGGTTCATTGGAGCATTTTGCAAAGTCAGGACAAGATGGTGAGGTAGATAATGTTGGTTATAGTCCAAGTCCTCAACATATTGTTGGTGGTCCAGCAGGACATAATGCACATCAAAATGCTGTATTAAAACATGCTGAAGCTTTGGCAACTAGCACAAATGTATGCAAAGTGAAACCGACTCAACAGCAATTGCATCAATCAGGTTTAGGCTTATCACCGCCACCAATGCAACAAGGAACCCTACAAGCTGCTCCGCAACCATACTATCAGCCATCACAATTTGGTGGAATGTCGGCAATACCATCACCGCCAGCAGTTCTGTATAACTCGTCTCCAATGCCTTCACAAGGTAATCTCTATGGTCATTTTCAAATTGAAGCTAGCCGTTCACAATTTTCTCAATATCCAGGACATTTTGGAGCAGCTGGTAATGCTCCATACAATGCATACATGCAAACACCTCCAAATATTCAAACTGCTCCCACACCTGATATGTATCAAAGTCTAACGTCACAATTTCGAATGGGCGGAACTGTTCAGCCTCCGTTCAATCAAACACAACAATTAAATAATCCAAGTACCGTACTCATTTCATCCACATCAAATTCACTAATGTCCGCTTCAGTGAAACCGACTTCACAACAAATTGGTGCAATTGGCTCAAAAGCTGGTGCTGTTGGTCAATCACCATACGGACAACAATATATGGGAATGTATGCACCGCAACAAGCACCACCACCTCCACCACCTCAGCTTCAAAGCAACAGTTATTATTCGAATTCAGGCGGTGGACAAGGTGCATTTTTCGGTGCACCAGCAAGTGGTGGCACACAAAACTATAGTTTGCAAGCTGCAGCTGGTATGTTTGGTGGACATGCTGGACAAGCGCCACCACCATCAAATGCTCCAACACAACAGCAAGTAGCTAGCTTTAGTTCGCAGTTTTTAAGCTCACCATTGTTAGCAATTAATCGACAGTATCAAAGTGGTCCATCACCTCAAAATGCAGCAGCTTATATGAAATCAAATCAACAGCAGCAACAGCAACAACAACAACAACAACAACAGCAACAACAGCAGCAGCAACAACAACAACAACAACAGCAGCAACAGCAACAACAACAACAGCAGTCTCATGTTGCTGATTCAGTGAGTTCAAATTCTTTCTTTAAATAAATTGTGGATGTTATTTATGAATTTATGATTATAATTGATAAGCTAATTATTATGAATTATTTTTAAAATAACTTGTAGGTATATGTGCGCGTCTGTATATGTGTTGAATTATTGTGTTATTAAGCATTTTTATGTCAAGCCCACATTTTTCCATTTTTCTTTCTTTTTTTTCCTTTTTTTTATTCGTTGCATTTTCAAATGTCTAGTAAATCTATCTAGTAAATTATCTTTTTAATTATCTTCCGAAAGTATTTTTAAGCAGTTATTTAATTTCAATTATTATTTCTCTTTTTTTTTTTTTTTTTTATTGTTTTTTTACAAAAACAGAATTAAATGCGCACATCTACTTCTCAAATAAATAATTTCCAAATCAAATTATAATTTTTTTTTGTTTTTGTTTTGTTTTTTTTTTTGTTTTTGTTTCTTTTTTACAAATTTTCTTAAATAAAAACTAATTATTAATTAATTGAAAACAAATAACACCAAGCAGCACTAAAACATTTACGTAGATAAATTGAGGAACAAGATATCCATCAATTATTTCAAAAAATAAAATAAAATTGTGTATGAAATAAAAAAAAACAACAAAACAAAACAAAAAAAACAAAAAAAACTAAAAAGAAAAAACGATAAAATATAAAATCAATAAAAAAGTTAGTTATAAACGATTTCTCTTTTAAATATAAATGTAAGAAGAAATTGAAATAATATAATTAATTCTTAACAACAACAACAACAAAAAGTTTAAAACAAAAAATCTTTTTTTTTAATGATTGAAACACGTATTAGCAGATAGAAGAATAATGAAAATAAATTAACACTTAAAAAGAAATATCTAATCTGAAATAATTAAAAAAATAAAAAAAAAAAAAAATAAATATAAATAAATATAAAGATAATTATAGGAATATTATATAAAATTTATTATTATTATTATTATTTTTCAAAATTTTTTTTTTTACATAATTTTACAATTAGAAAGCAATATTTAAGTTAAGAGAACATTTGTTTGATTTACTTTGAACGAAGAACATAAAATCTCTTCATTTTGTGTTGACGGGGAGGTAAAAATAATTAATTACATTTATTTTGTTTTTTTTTTTTGTTTTTTTTTAAGTTAATTCATTTATTTCTTGTTCTAATGATTCATCAAAAAAAAAAAATTATTCCATTTTGATAAAATATAAAAAGTTTTTTATTTTTGCAGATAAACTCGCTGCTGTTTTTTTCTTAATTAATTTCTATTTCAATCTTTATTTTATTCGATTTTTTCTCTTTATTTTTCTATTCTTTTATTTTTTGCGTATTAATAGAAAATTTAATTCATAAATCCTATTACAAAATAAAAAAATTACATAAAATAAATATTCATAATATTTAATAAATTAAAACTTATAAACGTTGCATATTAAAAAAAAAAAAGAAAAAAAATAACAAAAACATATGAAATAATTATTAATTTAAATAAAATGCTAAACAACAACAAAAAAAAAACGAAACAAAACAAAACTTAAGTAAGAATTTTTTTTGAAATTTGATAAGTTAAGTGTGGGAATGAATTTAAATTAATTTGTTTGTTTGTTTCTTTAGAAAGATTTACGCATAAGAAAAAAAGACAAAAAAAAAACCAGAGTAGATCTTAAACATTTCCATTTTTAAATGGAAAGATCACAAAACACAAAGGAAGAGTAATTTGTATTGAAAAAGTAATATTTGGTGTGGAAATATTTGAAAAAAAAGAAAAAAAAATATAATTTAAATTTTTTTTGAAAAGAAAAGAAAAACAAAAGCAGAAGAAGAAGATCTTATGTTGTATTAAAAATGTTTCCTTACGTAGACCAATTTGCAATTAATTCTGAACATATTTATTATTTAATTATCGATTGGATCGCGCATATTGCTTTCCATTAAAAAAAAAATAGAAAGAAAAATTGGTCCAAAATCTTATACAATATTTAGATCAGTTTTAGACCATGTCAATTATATCAAGTTCATGGTTATTTAAAACTTTCCCATACACATTAAAATTGTTTATTTACGATATTTACGGGGAAAAAATACCTGGGTGATTTTAACTGTACCGACCTTGTATATTACCAATTGTACCCCCGATTGCATTATTAGACAGTTTGCGAAAAATATTGTATTCGATCGTAGCCTTATGCTACGTATTCTTCTCTCACCTACTTAATGGTAAAGACGAGGGGTTTGCCACTCTCAATTCTATTGCTTTCTGTATTCTAATATTTAGAAAAATTCAGAAATATTCGCAAATATTCAAAATATTCACCAATATTCTGAAATATTCATATTATTCGAATATTACTCGGATCGAAGTGCGTTCTGTATTCAGAGAGTGTCTAACCCCTCGGGTAAAGATATATGAGCTGAGCATACTCACGGTCGTAAAGCAATAATAATGAAAATCGGAGACTAAATGATATGTTAATCACAATAGCTATGCTATGTGTAATATGTAATGTAACCCTAGATTTCGGTATGGTTTACACTTTATGTCATATCAAAATTGGTTATTTTATTAATATTTCAGGAGTCAATATTTTATTGTCACACAAAACATTATTGAGTTATTTTTGTGATTTTCTAGAGATAATCGGATCCACTGAATTAATTTCAGCTTACTTGATAGCAATACTAAAATCAATGCATATAAAATAATTTTTTGTTATGCTCAGATCCTCATTGTCCAATCGGTTGTCTATGTTGCAATGAATACATTTTTTGATATAATTTTGTCTAAAGATCAAAGTCATACCAAGTGGGAAGATATTCTATATATTTATATATAATTTTTTCGTCTATTGTTTAAAAATTCTGATCGAAATGCACGTTTTTCAATAGATAACGTCTATTCGTCTATAAATATGAATAATTTTATTAGAGCTTTAGAGCAACAACGGATATTTCTCCGAAATTGAACAGCAAAATCACAATTGAAATCTATTTAAGTCTATTTCACTTTCATATTACTGCAAACATGCTTATTAGCAATGTCGAATTTTATTTCAAAATGAATTGAAATTATTTGGAAATAATAACTTAAAATGTTAGTTAATTGACTGAAATTAAATGAATTATGTCAATATGCATTTTCACCGTTGCGCGGATCCAATGCAAAGATTATTTGATATAAAATATATAAGTACTTATATATATAAGTTGAAATTGTTTTAATTAAATAATGGTTATAATTAGTTGTCCCAATAGGATAAATTGTTCACTAAGAGAGCAAAACTCTGTTTTAGTCTAATTGCAACAGACAATTCCGTAAAATTAATTATTACAAAATTTATTAAAAACGAATGAATTGATCAATGGATGTGTAAATGTGTTCAATTCAAATCAAACAAATTGCAAATAAATGAAAAATGAAAAAAGTAAAAGTAAAAATAAAATAATAAATATGGAAAATATTAATTTTATTATGAATAATTAAAATAATGTTTCCTCATTTGGTGAAAAATTATTCAACCATTTTTTTTTCTTCATTTTTTTGAAATTTCAAAAAAAAAAATTTTTTGGTGGTCTAGCAATAAAGCTACAGGAACACAAAAACGAAATGAATTTTAGTTTACAAGAAAAAAAATAAAAAACAAAGAAGAAAAACATTTAATTTTAAATAAATAATTGATGAAAATGTAGCTTTCTTATTGAATTATTAAATAGTTTTTTCTGCCTAGAAAAACTAGAAATAGATTTAAAGAATATTTATTGTGGTCGTAAAAAGATTTTTATTTTATTTTTTATTTGTTTTATAATTCACCAAAACTTTTTATGAATTATTTATTTTGCAAATAAACTTGCAATGTGCAAATGGTGTAAATTTAAATTTAAATGAATCTTATGGCGCGAAGGAAACTTAGGAGTGATCGGAAATAAGTTTTTTTTTTTATATATTTCTTAAGGTTTTCATTATAAATCCTGTGGATGCAAATTACCCCCGCCGTACTTGACCTCACCCGCCTTTGCAGTTTTTAAATATTTAAATTAAATATTTGGGAGGTGACAATAGAAAACCATATCGCACAAAGTTGTTTATAATTTTTGATCAGGTGCCACTAGGGAGCTTATTTCAGCATATTTGACTGGACTTTTTATCATTTATGGAATTATTACTTCCAACAAAAGTTTGTAGTGTTTGTAGGAGTGTATTTTCCATTATCTAAATTGTTATCTAATAATATACTTCTAATTAAAATGATGTGAAGAAGATCATTTCTTTTTTTGTGGTGTTTAACACCCTACTCCCATGGAATGACACATTAAAACCAACTGATGGGAGTTTGATTGGAAACAAGGAAGTTTCGGAATCGTTTGTTTTAAAGTTTTATTTGCTTACTTAGAAGAGTTATTCGTTTCATACGGTGAAATTTTCACGCAGTGAAATAGTACCGAAATGTATTTTTACAAGAAACATAAAGCATTTGGCAGCCAATCATTGTTATAAGTAGCAAAGAAACTAAAAACAAAGAATTTCCAATTATACCTCCTCCAAATTTAATTGAAAATTCAAAGGTACAAAACGAGTGGAACCGGGGATGGGGGAGGATGTACTTACCATTCCCGCAAATATGATCAAAAATGTTATGTTATTTGGTAACCTGTTTTACAAGGAGAAAAAAAAGCTTATTTTCGATTCACCACTCCTACAATGAAATTACTAAATGTATTTTATTGTTTGTTTGTTTGTTTGTTTATTATTTATAGTTTCCATTAGAGGATATTTTAACAGCGTCGATAGAAACGCGCAATATCACTTTTATAAAGTTTATTTGAGTGAACTTTTCGAGTGTTGAGTACGTTGAGGTGCAGGACTCAAAAATAAAACACATTAATAATCTCAATATTAGCGATACATTTTTTCTAATTAGATTTTTACTGGGAGCATGATTTTTTTTTATATATAAATATATATTTGAAATATTGTAAGACCATTAAGTGAAAAACTATGCTAAAACAAAACTTATAAACTTGGAATAAATTAGAATTTAATGATGATGTTTATTATTCCTATGCACATGTTTTTTTTTTTTTTTGTTTACAGAATTAATCAATTATTAAATTATCAAATATTAATATTTATAAATTTTAAATTATAAAAAATATTGTTAATATTTAATGAAAATAATGTCATTTTTCGCATTCTAATTTAAAAATAAAGAAAAAAAAACAAAAAACGAGCAATAATTTATAATTGTAAAATATTTTCCATGCATGACAGCAAAATCAATAATAAAAAAAAAAAATTAGATTATTTGAATTATATGAAATTATTAATATTTAATGAAAAAAAAAAAAAAATAAAATACCATAAAAACCTATAAATTATTTCGATTGAAAAAAGAAAAATAAAAAAAAAAAAAAAACATAAAGTAATAAAACACACAAAATAAGAAAACAATTTAAAAAAAAAAACACCAAATTTGTTTTATTTCATGAGAAACAAGTTTTTATAAACTTAGTCCATATTTTTGTTTTCTGTTTTAGGCGGGACGTGGTCACATGAAAAGTCCGTTGAGCCTGGATAATAATAGCGGTAGCGGCGGTAATGTTGGAATTGGTGGTGGAATGAAACAACAACAGCAAAAATCACAGTCAAGCCCACCGCACCATAAAACTTATGTAAGTATTTTATTATGACTTTGTTTTTTTTACTTATTTTTATTATTCATATGGTTTTCAGTGAAGGAGAACTATTTTTATTTTTGTTTGTCGTAAATATTACACAGTTTGTTTTATCTACATTTCCAGTGGGATATTCAGAATCAAGTTATGCAGCAACAACAGCAGCAACAACAACAGCAACAACAACAGCAACAACAGCAACAAAATCGTAATAGTGGTGCTATATCGCAAAATAGTCTATCAGGTCGACAAGGACAAGGATCTCAAAGATATCCAGCACCAATTCAAAGACCTACAAACTATTTACCACAACAATCCAATCAACAACAACAACAGCAACGTTCTGTGCGTCAACCTCCACAACAAACACAAAATAATAGCAATGCTGGTTCAGGAAATAAACACTACTACGGAGGAAATAGAGGTTAATTTCTTTTTTAAACGTTGATCACTATTAGGTTTATCGATTTTTTATTTCATACCTTCAATTTTTTTTTGGTTGCATTTCGTCAGCTGATTAACGTGCGGAATGGATGTCAAAAATATAGTGAATGTTCGATGGTGCCTCCTAGGCCTCCGAAGTTGTGAATACAGCAATATATGAAGCATTTTATACTTTTACATTACAAATAACTGTATTTCTGTACATATTATGAGTCAGAGTGAGTGAAAGTCAATATGCGTTTCAAAATAATATACTGGATACTCGTAGTTAGCTATAAATTTCGCTTGATAACTACAAATATCCAATATATTATTCGACCAGACATCGCCTTATTCTGTCTTTACTGGATAGATAATCCAGAAATACAATTATTTTTAACGGTTACAAAATTACAATACTTTAAATTATTGCCATATGCAATTACTACTTCGGAGGTCTAGAGCACGTCGATGATCCGCGATATTTTAAAAATCTTCCCTGTACATTAATTAGGGGTCGAAAAATGCAATTAAAAATAATGAAAAAAAACATAAAAAAAATCTTTGCCACCCTACTGTTGTTTCACCTTTGAAAATAGTTACATTTCAAATTAATTTTTATAAAGTATTTTCAAAATAGCTGAATTTTCATATTTTTTTTTTCCCCATTCCAATG
>JAABKK020007737.1:0-24967 GCA_011634745.2 Catotricha subobsoleta
ACCGAAAATTATTCGACTTATCGGGGGATTCATATAAAATGTATAAGAAATTTAGCGCTTCGACTTATCGAATATTCGACTTATCGAATATTCAACTTATCGCAGGTTCGACTTATCGAGGGATCACTGTATTACAGAATAGTTCGAATAGTTCAATTATTAATATTCAAATAAAGATTTTACCGATTAATTTCAATCTTAGCCAACAGAAATTATATATAATATCTCCTTAAAAAAAAAAAAAAATTAAAATTGCTAGTTTTGGTTTAATTTCCAAATTCTGAAAGTAGAAAATAATATTATTGATCCACCTTTCTTATAAAAGTGCCTATAGGTATCTAAATTCTTTCGAAAAATATAATAATACATAATAAATTGTATCTTTTGTGTCATCGGATTTATTTAAAAAATTATACGCACATTCCATACCAATTACTGACAAATAATACCCTTGAATAAATATATTCTTTACTACGTTTTGAAAAAAATTATGGTTTGGTCATGTATAAAAAACTAAATTATCGCATAAAAGAATTTTTTGATTTTTCAAATAAATGTAATTGGATTTTATTTTTCTTAAAATGACAAATAATTTCAAATAAGGTATTTTTGTTATTTTTCATTCTTCTTTACTATTTTTTATGTGCCAATAAGGACCAATTTCTGTTCTTTCTTCAGCAGAATGATGGAAGAACATTTTTTTTTTATACATATATTAAATTGTGTGTGTGGGTGTGTGTGTGTCTGTGTAGGTATGGTATTTGAGTGCATTGTAGAATTTCTATTGCTAAATAAATAAATAATTTAAGGAACATCGCTAAATAAATAATATTGAATCGCACAACGTTCATATTTTATTGCATAAAATAGATATACGAGAGCTTTGTAGAAAACCAGATGAAAATTGCGTTCATTCAACTTTCGGTCGATATACGTTTCAACATTCATTTTCTTTATGTCTAAAAGTGGTATGGTTTGTTTTCATTTTTTTTCCGCCTTATTATGCTCTGTTTGCGAACTCATCGAGTTATCGAGTTCATTAAAGCTCGCCAATTTTTTCTATAATTTTCTTATTTTTTTTTTTTTTTTATGTCATGGTTATTGTACTTATAAGGACATCGACTTTTCCTCAAAAATATCTTCCTTTATAATAATATTATATTTGATTTATTTATATTTATATTAACTGTAAGCCGTAAAGTATCTAATGCTATTGTTTTCTTTCATTTTACATGTGTAATAGATTAGAATGGTTTATATACCCTAAACAATATTAAAATATATAATCGATGTTTTGGTTATATTTAAATAATTCCGCTTTTTCTTCTCTTTAAATATAAATTTACGTGGATTTATTCTTCAAAAGCGCAGCTAAACAAAGGCAAATAATAGTTACTTAAGATTATATTAGCTATTTCTTTGTTATTATTCATATTGTACGATGTAGTGCATTAATTGTATACGGACGTCTTTGTTCGAAGGTAATAGGCTGTTAATTAGATTAAATACGAAGTAGGAACAAGCCAGCAATATGCCAAAAAAAAGAAAAACGTTAATTTGGTTTACGTTGTTATGCTATATAATACTTTTAATAGATAGATATTTTTAAAAATCGAATCTAGATAAGATACAGTTTTTTTGATGAAATTATATAATAGATAATAGATCAAAAAAAGTAATATATGGATAATGATCTGTTGCAAAGTTTACTCCATCTAATAATAATAATTTTCAGTACGTTGATATACAATTAAATCATTTTACCTTAAACTCCTTTCTATATGGTATTATATACGTATAGTCATGATAAAAAAAAAATACAAACATCATCAGAAACATTGTTTTCCGTTACTGTTTTGAAAATAGTTATCAATTTGAAAAAATAAACAAAATCTAAGTAAATTTATCTGTTATGTGAATCAAAAAACAGTTATTATGAAAAGATTTTTCCGAATGACATACAACCTAGCATAACTTATGAGTCATAAGTTATGACCGGGCAACAAATATTTGCTTCATAATTTAATATTTATAACTCAACTTATGGTGAATATCTACAAAAGAAATTCAAACTGATTAAATTGAATTCCTTTCATATGAATCATAAGTTCAATAGACTTAAATAAAATAAACTTAATAATATATATTCCAGTGAACTCTGATGTATTTACTTATAATTCTAATTTTAGACACTAAGCTATGGTAAAAATAAAAATCAAAAAATTAAATTGTCAATGGCTGCTATCCAGCACAACACCACTACTGAAAACATTTCTATTGAATTCAAAAGAAAAACCTGTTATGATTTCAGCAAATATTTTAAGAAAAACTTTACTATTTAATAAAGAATATATACCTCTATATTGCTTTTTCTTTCATTTCCTCAATAATACTTACTTTTACTTTTAATTTTCCTTTGATATCTACATGAAAAGAAAAGTTTTGCTTTTATATAAAAAAAAAAAACTCTGTTCTCGTAAATATATTTATTCAAATTTGAATAATTTAATAAATTAATGACGAAAATTGTTATCAAAACAGATCTTATATATAAAATGATTACTATGCAAAAAAAAAATATTTGCGGTTTATAATAAAATAATCAGTATATGTAAATTTGCACGTAAATTATAATTACAAATTTAGGTTTTATTTCTGTTACACACATATTCATATAAAATAATAATAATAATAAAAAAAAACTAATTAAAGATTCATTTTATAATTGGGAATATTTCGCCCACTATTCGCGTCGTATGCCTAAATGTAATAAAAATTTATCAATATTTAAGTGCTCTTCAAAAATTCTTCTACAACTCACAAGCAATTATAAAATATATTTTAACTCTTAAATGACTATGAATCTCATTTATAATAATTATTGGTAGACAGTCAGTCGACAGTATTTCCATTATTTCGATGAAATTAAAGAGGAAGGTATCCCCATTTTTCAGTAATTTGCGTTTGGCACCATATTCTGTTTCCGTTTTATGTCGTATTTTAAACATTTACCTCTCTAAATCCATTTCCGGTACATTTTCTTCATATTAAAATTAATTGAGAAATTTTAATAGTCTGCCTTATTATCTATCTATGTTTATACGCGTTCTTTAAGCCGCCTTACATTTGATGTTAACTTATATATGTGACACGTTTATGCTTCAAATGTAAAGTCGTATTTAATTGTAAAGCAACTTCAATATTATGTGGTGTTTATTGTGCGCAGCAATTAAATTATCTAATTATAATATAAAGTCATATTAATTTAATGTGACTTTACCGTACGTACAAAAGTTGTTTTTTTTTTCAATAAGGATATAAATAATAAAATTATAAAATACATTTTATATCCAAAAGAATAAGGAAATAAACATTTGACCAAGTGTTTACATATACAGTGGAGCTTTTATGTTGAAGTAATCTAAAGTCGTTTTATATTATAAAACGGGTAAATGTCAAATGGGTTCTGAAGAGTAGATTTGTTCTCGGTCTTAAAATCGCTTTAAATTTAAAGTCGAATTAAATTTATGACACGTTTATGCGGTCAATTTAAAGTAATTTTAAATGTAAAGCGACTTTAACATAATGTGATGCATCATATATTTAACTACAAAAATAATAAATTGTTTGTTATAAAAACTAACCTATTCACTCCTACTTAATCCTTGCTTTTTTCTGGGTTGGTCCGATTTAACGTTTTAACTTTTTCAAAAAAAAAAAAACAAATATATATTGGTTTGGAAAATTTGGGGAAATTTGGCCGTTTTTTCTTTTACCTCCGTTTTTTTTACCCCTTTTTTTTCACTTCACAAAAATGAGGTCCATTGGCAGCTAGTTTTTTTTTTGAAAATGGGGTTTTCTTATTTGCCAAAAGTCGGTAACAAAGCAACAAATCAAAAAACTTTCTATGTAAGGTTCTTTTCATTCTTTTTTGGGTCGTTCAAGTAAAACGTTTTTGCCTTTGGAAGGCTCATAAGAACCGTGACTAAACGTGACTGTAAAGACATTGGAAAGTGAAGGTAGTTAAAATGAATTTGAACGTCCTTTACCATTTAAAAAAAATAACATTGATTCTTTCATCTGTTTTCAATGTACCCCTAAATTAGAGACAAATAGGTTAAACTCAGTGAAAAATTATCTATTTAAGAATATGAAATGCTAATATGATTCAAACACTAGAGCTGGAATATGTCATAAAATATTTTTAAAATAAAATGACATTTTCCAACATATTATATTAAATTCTATATTATATCAAAATTAGCAATGATAATAAATAGTTCAAAATGGTTGAAATACTATAGCTAATTATAGGAATTCTCTAATTGATGCCACAAAGAGGAAAATAATTCACTAATAATGAATGAATGATTGAAATGCTTTTAAAACGTTTAATTTAATATGAAATTAAATTCAAATGAAATAAATGACATAAAAATATTTCGTTTATTTCTCATTTCTGGCTATCCCAATAATTATTAAATATTAAATAATTAAAAATCGAAAAAATATTGTATTTTATCAAAAATTTTAAAGGAATATTCTACGCGCGGTACGCGTGTGTAAACCATATATATATAAATTTTGAGTAAAACTTTGTTTAGTTTTGTTTGAGCGCGTATTCTGTGAAAACCTCGTTTTATTGTGAAGTGATTTTTTAATCCAAAATCAAACAAAATAACAGAGTTTACCTTGAAACCAAAGCTAAAACGTTAATGAAATCGATTTTAGAAATTATTCAAGAAAATCATTTTACAGAATAATTCATACTGAAAATAATATATATATATAAATATCTTCTCATGTCCAAATGCCATTATTACTAATAAAAAAAAAATATATATATATGTATATATTTTTATTCACGGATATTAAATTAGGTTAAAAATATTTTATGTTAGTTCAAACACGTATTCAATTGTTTATATTAGTTATAAGCGTAGATATAGTTTAGATAAGTCATATTTATTATTCGTTCTCTTATCAGACCATTCGGATACACACACACGTACCAACGTAAATAACATAAATAAATTTTAGAAATACACTGCACAAAAATTTGGTGAAACTTATTTCAGATATTTTCATTATTGAATATTTGGTGAGTGAGAACGGTAAACTAAAATACTAAGTATGTAGTATAATTATTTTCTGCCCACACTGAGTTTGTAAGCAATGTACCGGAGTGAAATATAAATAATATTGATTATTCTATTCAATTTTCAATTGAATTTTAAATATATTTACCATCGAAATAATTATAAATAAATCAGTTCAAGTTATGAGTTTCTATGCGAAATAATAAATATATTTATGGAAGTTGGGTGTCAAGTGTTCAGTGATGAGTGCAGAACAGAATAAATTATTGTAGATGGTGATGGTGAACGTAAAATGTAGAAATAAGTCTCCTATCGTATTGTAATTTTTTTTTTTTATCAAATAAAATGCTATTTGTGCTATATTGCCAACGTTTTTGAATCAAACACCCACTTTTTCCATTGTATTGTTGTTGTTTTTTATTATTATTATTATTATTATCTTCTTCTTTTTCGTTTTCTTTAATTTAAAACATACACAAACCATATAAAGGTAATATATTTGTATAATGTAGATTTTATATTGCGTGTAAATGTGGTGCGATATAAAATATTTATTTATATTTTTTATATTTATATTTTTATTTGCTATATCACATTTTATATATAGTAAAAGAAATATATATATATATAAACATTAAAATATTAATTTCCACTATGCAATCAATATCATGATCATCATCACAATATATATTTACCTTTGCGACACACACAAAATATCAAAACTATTTTATTACGTTACATAGAAAACAGGGCTGTAAGACACATCTTAGAACAACACGTTTTCTTTTATTTATTTTTATTTTTATTTGTATAGCCTATACCCAATGGGCCAATTTGAATCATAAGTATGTTTAAATATATATATGGTCAATTTCAATATATATGAGAGAAAAGTAATACCAAAATCGATTATTTTAATATTGTATGTTAACTATTAATTTTATTATGATACTTGTGTATTGAAGTTTAGTTACTCTCAAATTCTCAATAGAATATACTTTTTTTTTTTATATCTACATAACATTTTTGTTATATATAAGTATACTTTTATAAAGAATTTATGGTCAAAGATATTGTGTTATCAGAATTTTCGTAAATATTTTATACATTTTTTTTTTTGGGATACATTCAAATTGTTAAAATGTTTAAATATATTGATCAATTTTCAAGTTTAAAACGTTTTTTTTTTGGAAAACACAAATTATAATATAGTATATTAAGCAGTTAGGGCAAATGGTGTGAACGTAAGCGTAGACGTTATTTTGTACGTAGAGATGTCAAATTTTATAGAAAAAAATAAAATTCGAGGAGAAATAAGCTAATTTTGACCATAACATTTTTGTAAATTACGTGAGATATATTTAACGTCTTCTTAAGGTTAAATTCCGCTATTTTGCGTCGAATTTTATTTCATTTTTTAAACTTCTACGTTCACGCCAACGTCAACGTTTACGTTCACGCCATTTGCCCAAACTGCCTATTATGTATATAGTAAAAGAAAATAAACGATATATTTTCTACAAATACAATAAAAAAAATATATACTCCGGATCGTGTACTGTTGTCTGTAATGATTTTTAAAAACCCACAGTGGAAAAAATATTTTTAATCAATTGAAACAGTTTATTATGTATGTATGTATGTATAGACATTTAAAAGTAGTATATAGCATAAGATCATTTGAAGTAATTGACAACAAAATAAATTAAAAACAATTGTCTAGATTTTTTAACTGCAACTTTTGAATTTGATATATAAACATTAAATCATTTTAAACAATGTTTTCTTAATCAACATATTGCTTAATGACAAAATGCATAAATTTAATTAATAATTTGTCTAAATTTAATTTGACTCCTTAAAAATAGAAAAATAAACTAATGTATACAATTGTTTTCCCTAATTAATCATCTCTTCTATTAAATACATTACAATTCATTTATTAATTAATTAACAAATAAATTCAGATATTTCTGAATAATTGTTCTAATTAGTCCTAAATATATATTTTAAATATGAGTTCATTATTCTTATTGTATTCTAATATACTCAAAAAGAAAATACGAAAATAAATATGTATTATGAAGGGAAAGAAAAAAATAAAAACGAAAAGAAATCATTATTATTAAAATATTAAAACTGATTAAACTAAGAAATCAAATAAAATGTAAATTATAAATTAAATGAGTACATGATCCATTGAGTGCGTTAAAATTTTCGTTGATATTATAAATTCGAAAAGTTCAAAATTAAGTTAATTGATCAGAAAAAAAAATCAAATGATATTTGCAAATAGGAAATGTTAGAATTTTTGCTTTCAGAAAGTTATCGTTTATTTCGAACACAATCTTAAATTAAATAAACAATTTCTGATTTTTGAACGCAATTCTGCTAGTTCAACGATGAATGTTTAATATAGTTTTCATTAATGATAGTTGTTTGTTAAACAAGCAATTTGTACTTGCAGCGTATTCAGAAACTTTTATTTATACTTTATATATATAGTATATTTGTTGTCATGCAGTCACAACCACTTTATGGTTGTGGAAATATAAAAATGTTGGTTGATACAAATTAGAACCATCGCTCATTTAAAAATAAAATAAAAAATAGTAGCGATATATATATAATAGAACTGCTTTGCTACTCACAGCCCTGGAATGCGACGAAAATAGTTAACATGATATAAAATATTGTCTATAGTTAATGTGCAATGTCACTATCTATTAGTACAATGAATACGCGCGCACGCGGTAGATATAATTAAATGCGGGTCATTAAATTTTTATATTTCCATTTTATAATATAAATATTATAGTTAAATAGCACTATTAAATGGTAGGGGTATAAAAAAAAAAAATAAGTAGAAAAAACGGAAAAGAAATACGATAATAATAGTGTGGATTAATAGAAATGTGAACCACTAATATTATATAAGTATTACATATATAAACTATTTTAATGCTTTCGTATAAATATTTTTATTAGCTAAGTTTAAAAGGTTAAAATGATTATGTTGGAAAGAAACTAAGTACTTATTTACTTTTTTTTTCTCTTAATTTATACATAATTATTTGTTTCGATGTTTAAAATCTAGGTACTTGTAAATATCATGAACCGACTGCTAGGTCTTCGCTGATCGCAATATTTTGCATTAATAAAATTAAATGGGGAATGTTATCCATATCGTCATGGGTTTAATGCAACTTAGCTCATTTGCCATTCAGGAAAAAATTTATTACCTTAGTTTTGTTATTTAGGTCTCTTTGGGTTATCATAATGCTTCTGTTTCAGTACCTGTCTCATTTATTTTCTCCAAAATAAATAAGAATCTAAATGCTTATTTACGAACACAGAACTACATACATATACACGCACAAATAAAGTCAAATGTAAATGATTATTTATATTAAGAAATTGGGTCACGCTGATAGTACCTTATTTTTTTTTTTAGTGATGCCTACACGTTGGAATTTCCCATCTCAAATTTGAATATCGTGTGCAAATATCATATAGCAAATCTATTTATTATAAATGGTCTGTGTTACACGATCGTAAAATTCACCCTAAAAGACTATTCATCTAAATCCAAACTGTATTTATCATTTCTATTTGAAATCTACTTGTTGCTAAACGTTATAGCTCACCATATAGAGATTCTGTTTATGCCTATCGATTAGTCATTTTGCGTCATTACTGTAATTAAAAATAATATGAAACAGACAGATAAATACGAGCTTTTAATTATTTATATAGTACATTATTTATATTCGAAAGTTTGTTTTCTTGTTCTTTTCTTATTTTATTATCACTATGCTATTTGAGTTAAGTATGATAGTAAGTAAGGATAAAGTTATATGCTTACATTTTAATTGCACAAATATTTAGACATTTGTTTTACGTATTTCCACTTCAATAATTATAAATAACAGCTGATAGTTCTACGCATCATACTTAACTCAACATTACTTATTTATCTGTAAATTGATTAATATCAATCTTCCGTATAATGACTATGAGTCTGAAGTATGTATACGTTCTAAAACCTAAACCGCGCAAATCCTTCGTATTTTATTATTTTTGTTATATTGCATTATATACATAGTACATATACATTTTTTTTTCATCATTTCGTTTTTTGCTTGTCTCTTCTTCTTCTCAATGCAAACATCTCGAGTAAACTCTTAACCATCTACACTGCCAACACCATTATATAGGTTTTTCTATTCCATTATTTATTAGGGTGTATTCCGTATTCTTTATTACATCTTATCTACTATGCTATGCATAAGAGTGTACCTATGTAATATTTATCATTTTATCATAGAATTCGTATATACATAGCAGACTCAAAGTCATAGAAATGAAATGTTACAAAAACGCAACGCACATATGAAGTATAACCACATAATCTTATTTCCTCTTGACATGGATTTAGTTTTGTACATATAAATAATAATAATAATAATAATAATAATAATAAATTCGTTCTCAATCTTATTCATGTTCTTTTTTATATATATATATTAATATATATGTGGCTTATACGCACTGCACTGTCTACAATCACACCGATACGTAAACATAACGCAACAATATTAATATAATATTATTATATAATATAATATAATCAATTTATGATATTATCTCTGAGCCACAAATGTTCTACTTACAGTTTGTTGTTGTTGTTGTCTTCAGTACGATGTATGTTTGGTTGTCACTACAAAAACCATTCCTTTGAGGGCTTTAAAAATAAAAGAACCTGCGATGTGATACGATACAGATTTATTTTATGACACTCTAAAATGAGAATAGAATATTATGGCTTTAAAGATTATTTTATTAAACATACAGACAACCATACATTTGTGTACAACTGGTAACATCCATCATATAAGTTCCCTTACCTACGGATCGTAAAATATTTTCATTTAGCTCTTCTTTTCTTTCTTCTTTTTTTTTTTTATTCGTTCAATATATTATCACGAAATTGGTTTGTTCTCAAACTCAATTCCTAAAGGTTATCTGAGACTTTCATTTAATATTTATTATTTGCACTTGATTTAATAAAATACATGAAATTTCAAATATTACAATAACATTAATTATGTTTATTTTTGTATTTTGTCTTATTTCTTATCTTACGATCGCTATCATGAGTTATATGCATAATAAGCTATGCTTAACAAATCTTTTGAAATATATACATTTATTATGTGTATTTTGTCAAGTAATATCCCAAATATTTTCATGTTTTTTTTTTTTTTTTTTTTTAAATATATTAAATAAGAAAATTATACGAAAAGAAAAAATAAATAAGGAGCAAAATTGAAATTTTTGTACGGAAATATCTTTGAATATTTAATTTTATTTTTTTGCATACAAGGATATTACTTATGTCTTCAAATATTTATAGGAATGTAAGGAAATAAATTACATCTACATATTAATGTTTTTTTTTCCTTATTCATTTTTCTTTTAAAAATTTCAGTAAAACACAAAAAAAAAAGTAAAATCATTTTAAAATTAAGTAATCAGTTGCTAAAAAATCATTGGTTAAATTTCACAATAATATTTATGTTATTACATTCAAAATTATTTTTCATCACGATTTTTAATGTTTCATATAAATATCTGTAAAATTTTGAAAGTTCTATTTCAATTTTCCAATTTTTTTTTAAAAAATCCACAAAATTAAATCGAATTACCAAAAACGAAACTTTTTCCAATTTATTGAAATTTTCATGCACTAAAAAAAAGAAGAAAAAAACCGAGTCACGGAAATAGAATATTTCTGTAAGATAAGTACTCGTAGTTATGACTATGACTATGAAGTATTTATAGAGCAGCAAAAAGTAAAATAAACTCACTTAAAGTTATTTTTTAATCGGGATCCGTGCATATCTATATATATGCGTATATTGATGATAAACAAAAAACTAACTATTTCATAATATATTTTATCTGTTATATTATATTACATATTTTATATTTAGATATAATATAGGTACATATCTATTCACATAACAAATATTTGTTGATTTTTATGTATTTTTCAAAAAAAAAAATTAAAAAAAAAAAACTATAAAATTAATTCACAGACTTGCTGGTATTTTTAATTGCAATCTAAAAACAAAAACATGATTTTCTAAAATTAATGTTCAGTTATATTATGATAGATGTCATAAATCAACATTTTCTAAGTAAAAATGTAGTTACATTATTATTATTGTGATTATGACCCATAAAAATGAAGCATAAAAAAATGTTTCATAATCAATCTTTAACGTTGATTATCCAAAATGATTGAATTCAATTATGTGCCATTAAATAACTTTTTTCGAACCTTGAAATTAATTATATTCTGTTTCTTTTTTTTATTATCGCATTAAAAAAAAAGTTCAATAAAAATTATTATTAAAACCAACGCTCCGCTCCCATCATTAAAGGAATGTCTAGGCAATAGGCGCATCATTTCCACGGAAATTTATTATTTAAATTTGGGATACTTGTTAGAAATCGTTCTATATAACAGCTAAGGTCTTAAAGCTTAATCCAAAATGGTATTCATTTTGATTGAAAAATGTAATTACTGTAATATAATAATCTTTCATTCGAAAATCGTATAATATAATTACATTTTATAATTATTTCTCGCCCTATTTCGATATTTATATCGTATTGAAGCACTCAGATTTAAGTAATTATTTCTGTTATATATTAACATCAACATTAATTCATTATGACAATAATTTACGTAAAATATATATCAGGACAAAATACGGAACGGACACTGAGTGCAAAAATAAAAAAAAGAAAAAATCTGTTATAAATTTTAACGTCATAAATTATTTATAGATCAATTCGTATAGTTGCCAATTAAATTAATCAAATGCATATTTCAATTTATTTGACGTTACTGTCTATGTGTGTATAGATACATATTGCAAAATTGTATCATAACAAAATTATTTATTTATTTTGCAAAAAGAGAAAACCTAATGAAATTTAAGTTATTTATTGTATATAAATTTATAACAGATACAGTTAGGTATACTTGCTCTAAACACATTTTACTTCTTTTTTTTTTAAATTGTCAATCAAATTTACATTCACCTACCTATGGAAAATGAGATGAGGGTGTCATCCTGATCTCATTTTCAACTAAAAATAAAAATGTGGATTAACAGTTTTTAAAGTTGGGCCATCGACAAACTATTTTATTGTTATGAATGTGAAAATTACGACGTAAATTGAAATTAAGCATGGACTTGGTTTAATATTTCATTCTTTTGCTTATTTTCCTTATTTGATTCTTCAATATCATAAAAAGTACGTAAGAAAAAAAAAGTTATTGGTTATTCAAATGTTAAGTATAGAAAAAAGTTAGACTTTAGAATTTCTTTAAAACTTTTATTAAACAAGACAAATAGAAATAAATAGCGTATAAATGAAACCACTCTCAAAAAGAAGTTTGGTACTAAAGTGAAATGTCCCCTCTCCAGTCATTTACAAAAATTAATGATAATCTCTAAAAGTGAAAATTAAATTTAAAGTTGAAAGCTTCATTCAATATCAATACACACGTGAAATACCAGCGGCTTACTGCGTTTTTGTTTGTTTGTTATTAGAATTCATTCATGAACTTTTTAAATTAAATCAAACCATCTACAGCCTATAGGTACGTACTTACATTATTTGTTGTTATGTTGGTATTTGTTACGCACAAATATTTCAAAAAAAATGTTTCATATTTTATAAAACGTTACCAATTAAGCTATAATACTTAATTGAAATAAAAATTTTGATCGATTTATTGTTTTATTATGGACCCGTAGAATATAAATACATAAGTGGTATGTAATAGTGATGTACTAGGGCAAGTATTTTCAATTTTTTGTTTCTATCACATTTAATTGATCCACAACATATGCTTATATTCATTAACATTTTAACTGAAACATTATAGAAATTATATTTTCATTTGGGGGTAAACTACATCGATTTAATAATAATATATAAACTTATTGAAGAAGAAATAAAATTAAAGAATGTTGTGAATGTTGTTCTCGAATTTTTCTTCTTTTTTTTTTTTTTTCTTCTCTTATTCAGTTTATTATATTATTTTGTTAAATATTGGATACTTTTACTTACTTCTATGTTTGTTATAGATTTTTTATTTTAATAAATGAACATAATGCGATCTTTTGACTTTAAATGGCATCATTTATTTCCTTGGAATTTCATGAAAAACGTGGATTTTGATATATTGCAAATTGCCTACGTACACAATAGCTAAACGTGTAAATACAAATATATATAAAAGTTAGAAAATATACGAGCTATTTGTTGCAGGGATGGACATTTTTTACAATACTTTATACAATACAACATAAGAGTAACTATTTTGTATTTGTATTTAAAATAAGAAAAATATTTCATAATTTTTTTTTTGTTTTGTTTAAAAGC
This sequence comes from Catotricha subobsoleta, assembly GCA_011634745.2. Classification (NCBI taxonomy): domain Eukaryota; kingdom Metazoa; phylum Arthropoda; class Insecta; order Diptera; family Cecidomyiidae; genus Catotricha; species Catotricha subobsoleta. The sequence goes on from JAABKK020007737.1 coordinate 13,569, forward strand.
AATTGTTTTTTGTCACGAAGTTATTTAAATGCAAATTTTTAGAGTAATTTCTATTTGTATTTTAAATAATACAAGAAAAAAAAAACAGAATTATTTTGTTCAACCCTGTTGTATCGAATTTATTATGATGGCACTGTTTGTTATGATTAATGAATGAATTCATGTAAGTAAATAAAGTGTTCTTTTCACTTTTACGGACTTATCTGTTTGAAAAATATGAAATAAATATTTTTAGGCTTTTAGTTCTTATTTATAAATGTTTTATTATATTTGTAACTTAGGTAGGTACTTACTAGTGACTATAATTCAAATAATTCTAATCAATTTTTAATATGTACGATGCGTCAATGCCTGTACATGCCTGGCTTGTATTTTGGTGCTGTGAAACATTTATAATATCAATATGTTATTAATTGTTTGCCAATTTATGGAAAAAGACATGATATGCTTTGAAAAATATATATATTATAGAGATAGAGGAGGTACATTTTATAAGTGAGTGCAGAAAAATAAAAAAAAAAGGTGAGAAGCAATTAAATGACTTTGCAATTTTTTTTTCCTGTGTTTCTTTTGTCATTTTGTTAAATATAGTCATTGGTTATCGTTAACGGGATATAAATCGAAGTTTTTGTTTTTAAGTTATGCGTGAACACCGAATTTAACTTAAAATTAATGATTTTAATTAAGATTTACTGAACCATTTACTTTTATTTTTTCGTGGTTTATCGAGAGAAAACAATCAAAATGTTACGACAAATTATGGGTTATCTTTTTTTTTTTTTTATACTTTTATAAGCAAAACTTTTCAATTTCATTTTTTTTTTCTTTTGTCGTGAAAACCTATTGAAATTCCCTCTTTTTTTGTTATATTTTTGAAAAATTTCAAAATTAAGTGGGCGGATTGAAAACAAAACATATCTATATATTTTCAAGCGAATAAAATTTTGCGTCTTTTGGATTGGTCGAGATGAAATTAATATTCATAATAAATATGTAGCCGTGCAGACAATCCATTATAGTAGCTTGTTTCTTAAAATAAAATAAACAAAATACAATAAATAAAAGAAATTTCATTTTGATCATTGAACAAATAATTTTGAACAAATAAAATAGAAAATTTTCTTTACCATTAATGTATATAAAACTGGCTTATTTTGTGTATAAAATGAAAATGGGAAAACAACAAGAATAATTTTATATTCATTGCTTTCATTATAAATCTCTTCACACTTTTCATTTAAATATGATGTAAAAGCTAGTCCCGTGTGCATACAGATTATTAGATTTCAATTTCGATACATAATATAAAATATCCATTAAAAAGTCCACTCAAATTTCAATATAATGGAAATATTTCTACATATTTCATATTTTTGAAAACAATTACTCTTCTGTTCAGTCAGTAAATTACATTTAGATATAAAACAAAAGCCCAAAAATAGAAGAAACCTTGAATTAATATATCAAGGCTAAATAATATGTTTGTCTAAAGGCTAAAGTAGATAAAATTTCATTCATTCGTTGTTTTTTTTTTTTTTTTAAAGAAAACCATTTTCAATATTCGTTTTATGCTTTAACTTATATAGATGTGGCATTTTTTTTTTATTTTACTCGAATATAATATTAAATCTTAGTGGAATTCATTGTTAGAATAATAAATATTCAGAACACATTTCATATTCGATTAAATAAAGAAGTTGAAGAACGTAATGTGTTACAAAAATATATGTTTCGCATTTTACGTCGTAACATTACTTACTTTTTGTTTTTTGATTTAATATAATATAAATGATCTTTTATGACAAACTTATTACATTTGATTGAAAATATTATTCTTGCAAAAACATATAAAAGTGTAGGATGTGGGTATCAGCGTTGTTATTTATTTTTGTGTTGTAAATAATTAGATGCGATAGGGTTAAAGTTTACTAGGAGTAAAAGTATACAACATTAGAAAATAGATTGTGTATGTTTTTATGTAATCTGACAATACACCTACTCCAATCCAATCATATTGAAAATGTTGTTGACGTTGAAGTTGAACTACCACTAGCCACTAATGCGGTACAATTCAGATTGAATTAAAGTTTTTTTTTTCTTTTTTTTCGAATACATACAGTAAAAGTTTAGCGTTGAGTTATTCATTGAATGATATACACAGAATTAAACTTATAATATTATAGCATAAACTATGGAGTGTTTTCCTTACACAAAACAAGGACATAAGAAAAACAAAAAGTAATTTCGTTAAAAACATAGAAACTTCATTGGATGAATGATAAAATAAATAAACTGAAAATTTAATTAAAGAATTATAATTTGTGAATTGGTTTTCCATTTATCTTTATTTTTTTTTATTTTTTTTAATTATTGTGTTGAGCTTTAGAGCTTTAGAGCTTTATTATAATCTAATGGTATTATATTAATTGAAAAAACACAGAGACTCTATCAAATCCAAAATAATATAAAAAAAAAAAACTATAGAAATAAAGCGAATGATAATAATTACATGTTTATTAAAGAAAAAAATATGGGGCGTTATTATGAAAATGATTTCTACATTTGATATTAACCATAAAACGTTGCCATCAGTCTTCGTATTTGTTAAAGATATTATGTTTATCCGTTGTTCGTGACTTTATTTGAACATAATGGTTTATTGTCCTGCGGGACGAGATATGTGTTTTTCTATATTGTTTTTTTTTTTCTCTTTTTTTTCTTATTTCTTTCACTATATTTTATTTTCCATATACCTCATATATAGAAATTTTAACAGGTTATAAAACTATATATGAATGATGAAATATAAAAGTGTAGGCAATACTCCAAATATAATTTTGCTTAACGTTTTCGTTGAATTTGACCGGTGACTTTAGTTTGTATTGCATCTGACAAGTTTATTTAATAGCATGCTGTGTATTAAACCATTGAAAATTTCAGGAATTCTGAAACTTTTCTGTTTATTATTTCAATCATTTTAATTATTTTTTTTTACTTCATTTTTGAAAAAAAACAAGAATTGGTTTCGAAAAAATTTGTTTTTTTTTTTTGTGTGTGCACTTTATTTCTTTCTAACGTACCAATCCATTGGCAGCTAGTTTTTTTCTTTCATTTTAGCATAATTTACCATATGAATGTAATATTAAGAAATGAAACTCTTTGTAACAAATATCAATATTTATCCCCAATTTTGCGAGTGACATTCAATTCAGTACAAAGATACAGGGTACAAGTATATAATAGAGTTGAAAAAGAGGATAGAGCATTGAAATATTAGAATCAAATAATAATGTCTTAAGTGTGCTCAATTTGAAATAAACTTCTAAACTTGAAGTATTTTTTTGAGGTCGATGTTTATTCACCTGTGAACCCTATAGTAATGCGCTATATAATATAAAAATAAGTATTTCATTAGGTTATATACTTTATAGGGAGCAATTTTAATTTGATGAAAATTGAGTTACAGGCGAATTCTTGATTTTTTGCGCATATCTAGTTATGGCTTTTATATATTTTTTTAAATATCGTATGCGATAAAATTAAAAAAATACCAGCATGGGAAATTAGAGAGGCGACAGGCACTATCCGATAATAACAGAACATGCACTTAAGTAAGATGCTCTCCGACGATATAAATAAAGTGATGTCTTCTCTTACTTACTTTTAATGTTTAATTTCAAAATTTAATATTTATGACGGTTTCGGAAAAAAAAAGATAACGAAAGCTTAATTAATTGCCAAATTGCTGTATAATATTGCAAACAACTATACTTCATCTATACCTGCCGAAATTAGTATAGTTTTTTTTTCTTGTAATTCTCTTCAGGCTCTGCCGCATTCTACTGAAAATATTTATTTCTGAACAGCAAAGTTGTCAATAACTAACAACGCACTTCACATACACAGAATATACTTCAACTATTTCCAAATCAATAGGCCGCTCTCTGTACATAATTCAAAAAAAATAAACGAAAGTTTTCGCTATCTATGCCTAACAGGCTAACACAAATAATTTCAATTGAAATATACAAACAGACGTAGTTGTAATTAACTAATGCAATGTGAAGAAAACAAAAATTCTGACAGGAACGTTTTTTTCTTCCTTTTTTCTATTATTTATTTCCGTAATACTGTCGCTGTAGATTTTAAAGCATTTATATCACCGTCACATCAATAAAGTCAAGATTTTCTACTTTTCACAAAAGTAAGAACATGCTTCATACTATGACGTATGCCATCGTGTTATCACAACAAGATGCGTAAAAAAAATATACTGAGCAAATAATCCAATTGAACACATTGATTGACAAGCATGCTTTTTTTATATTTTCTCTTTTGGTTACAAAATTATGCAATATATACCGACTCTAACAATTCCCAATGGTAGTTATTTTTTGATTTATTTTCTGGAGTTTTACGGAATGCGTTAATAGTTAATTAGAGTTTTACCTACGACCGATAATCGAAAGGTAACTTTATATTGCCCATAAATTTATGTGGATATGGTGAAATATATATAAAGATTTGTTTCTCGGCATTTGCGTGTTTTGAATACAAAAGTATTTTCTTTTACCGTGAGCTCATTTTGCTAAAACACTTAATTATCCCCACTTTCTAAGGTGTATGCAATAAACCCTGAGAATATTTCAACTTCAAATATATAAATGAAATAAATTTTTATTAGAATGTTTCAATGTTCAGTTCATAGTTATCATTGCTTTACATATTCGAATAAAAAAAATAAAAAATATATGTAAGTATTAAGTATATAATAAAATGTGGAATCGGTACATTTAAATAAATTAATAACGCATTACGAAAAGTATATATTTCTATAGGTATAATATTGTTCGAACTTAGATTTATAAATATTTTTCTTTCATCATCTTCATTCTTTATTTTCAAAGAATATACATATAAAAAAAAAGAAAAAGATTAGAAAGAAAACGTTTTATCATTCAATGAAGTGAAAGTTTATTTTTACGCTTTTGTGCTTTTATCACATTGCTCCTATATAATGGACAATAATAAAGAAGAAGCAAAAAAATAAAGCAGAGTAGAATAGAATAGAATAGAATTGAATAACAGTGAAATTTGGATTGATTTAAAAAAAAAAAAAAAAAAAAATTGACTAATCAGCTATATGTGCAATTACCTATGAAGATCTCTTTAAAGACTTTAAAAGAAGAATATCTTAGTAAAGTCGAAATAGCATTAAATTAAAATTTAATCCAATCAAGCATATAATGCCATTTAGTTTTTTTTTTGGAAAAATGAAGATAGTTAATAGTTATAATGATATTTTTTATTTATTTCAGATTGGAGTGCATAAACCAGTATTGAACTACTATTGAAAATTTGCCGCATATGAATTTTAATAGGTAAGTAAACCACAATTTTTTGGTTTCAATTTTTATTAACGACTTTATCGCGTTTTGTTTTTCTTTACCGTTTATTGTATTTTGTCTATACAAGTCAACATATATTTATTGGCTTTAGACCATAAAAAATAAAAATAATTAATTAATTAATCTAAAACGCTCTCTGTAATATGGGTCTCAAGACAGATAGATATACGTAATAAAATCGTTTAAGTGATTAAACAATTCAATAATGAAGAAAAAAAATATGAACCGTTAAAGTTTTTATAGCATTAATGATATATAGCAACTCATATAGTTTAAATATCGATTAATTTTTCTGATATCCTCTGGCCTCTTTGATTAAGTAAGTATCCTACTTCTAAATATATAGGTATATGTATAGGTATATATAATATATCAATACCAGCAATTTATATATTTGTATTTGTCGAAGGATTTATCTTTAATTGTTTTTAATCTTATAATATAATATTTCAAACTGTATCACAATATTATATTACCCACTTAATGTTTGAGTGCATCCATTTAATAGAAAATAAAATTGCACTTATGTCCTTATAGTTATTTCCGTAACTATATTCAATATAAAATGTACAAAAGACAAAACGTAAGCATACATTAAAGTTTTCAATTTCAGTTTCACGTTACATACAGCAAGTCAACAATATGGTGACCATTTTATAAGTTGTAAATAAAAGTAATGATTATTAAATATTTTCATGTTTATTAGGTTGTGATATATGGTCTGGTTCTATTTGATTAAACATTTTCGTAAATTTACTTTTGTCTTTTATTAAATTGATGAGTTGGCATCTAAAAAGTGAAAAAAAGTGATGTAAATATAACTTTCATAAATGGAGAAAATATCATGTCCATTATTAAAAATGACAAGACATTTGTCAAAATGATTTAAATCAAAATTTTGTCAAAAATTAAATAAATTAGAAAATGCAATGAAAAATTCGTTAAAATTCTTAAATGCCATTCGCTAACTTTAAAAAAAATAAATAGCGGCGCGATCGCTAATCGCTATAGGCACAGTCTAATTTATTCTGAAGGATAAAAAAAAAACGGCAAAATTTACTCCTTATGCCATTTGGACGGTTTTCATACAATTTTAATTTCAAATATTGCAAGATAAATAATTAAAAATGGAACATAGAGAAAATTATATTTTTGTCAAAAATGAAAATGACAATGATTTAAATCATTCGATTCCATTCCTGATAACTTTATTTTAGCTAGCTTCGATATTTTGCATATGTTTGTAACTAAAAATAAATAATTCATATCTATGCTCAATACGAGTATTTTATTTTGTTGTTTTTTTGTTTTTATTATTTTTTTTTTCTTAATGTGTCATTTTAACAAAATATGATATTAAATTAACTGAAGAAATATAAAATATGATATGTTTATTATATCTAAAGGTATTTCGTCTATTTTAAAGAAATATAATATTTGAAAACTCAGAGATGAATCTGATGGCAAGAAAATAGCATTTCAAACCGTTCAATTCTAGAGGCGGTCACTAAAAATAGCTGATAATTATAGTTAATGTGTAGCCTTGCAAAAAAAAACCCAAACATTGGAATTCTATACTATTACAAATTAATCTATTCATATTAGAATTATATATACACTAGATTCATATTAAGGTGGATCGAGGTTCTAACCAGCGAGTCCGAGTGGGTTTTTTGTAAATTTACTACTAAATCAAATCATTCTAAAAATAAACATATATATCGATTCAGGCTACTACGAATAATATATTTCATCTATAGCTAGACGAACAATATTATTACCGAAATACATCCAAATTGTTTTTCTTTAATATTTTCAATCTTTCGTCAATTAGTATGCCAACATCTGCTTTAAAATATACCTACCACAATTTTATAAGAAAAAAAAAATGTCTATGGTAAATAAAGTTCTATATAGTTTTTAACCTTTTTTGATTTAATTTAACACTTAGTGCTATTTCCTTAATATGAATAAATTATAAAAATAAATACGGAAGGGTTCCATAGACCATGTAACATTATTTATTTTATATGTCAGTAGAGAAAGTTCGGTTATCGCAACATTTTCATTTAAGTCTAGGTCTAGACAATCTCAATTTATTTTTGCATTTGTTTTGAAAATATCAAATGAATAAAAAATTATAATAAAGCTCGATATAAATTCCATAATATCGCTAATGAACGCTATATATACCATTTTGATTACTACACATTCTGAAAATATTAAAATGTTAGTTAGTCTTCATTTTTTTGTTTTGTTTTCGAATGTTTGCTTAAAAGAAACATAATAACGCTATTAAATTAATTTTATTTCCTCATTAATATTTTAAAAAGAGCAATTCATCTTCTATTTAAACCACATGAAATGTTATTTTAAAAGGATTTTATTTGGACATACAAATCCATTAAACTACAGCAGAAATGCAAATGCTTAGGAAAAACTTTATAATCTCGAATAAATTTGTAAGCATATCAAATAAAAGAAAAAAAAAATTTAAATTGTAAATAATTCGCATATCAAGCAAACTTTAAAGTAATATATCATTGCACTGTTATCATAGTAAAACCACGATCTAGGCTTGTAGAGTTGTAGCACCACCCATATATGTGGAGGTGCTCGTGCACCTTTTTCTGAAAATTTATATGAGAAACCCATCCCATTATTATTTTGCCGGTACTGACCCTGAGCCCCCCTAGCACCAGTTCTGTCAGTTTAGCTACAAACCTGCCAGACAAACTTTTAGTTTGTTGGATTTTCTAGTTTGAATTAATTTAATATTTACTTTTATTTATTATTTTAATTTAAATGAGTAACATATTGGAGTTTAGTTTTAATGAAAACCATTATTACTACACTGTTATACTTTAAAGGAACTTTTTATTTATTTATGTTTAACAAATATGCATTGTTTGATTGATTAGTTATTTTTTATGTGATACTGTTTCCATTTCGTATATGGTAACTGTACGGTGTTGCGATAAAAATAAATTCTAAGCATATATGTAATATATGTATTTATTTAAATGATGCCAAAGTTTGTTTTGCACATTCAAAAGAAATGCAAAAGAATATCTTTTTTAAAAATACGAATATTGCTTTTAAATAAATTGAAATCGAAACAATTTTAACAATATGTATGGTACACATTTAGATATATATATATACAGTAGCCGGGGTTATGTAAGTACTGTACAAGTGTAATCGTACAAAATATAATAAAGTGTCTAACGTCAAGCCATAGATTTTCAATGCACACAAGCAGAAATATGTACTTATCCTATATTATTCTATACGTATTTACTTAATATATTGTGATTAAGGTTTTTTTTTTTTTATTATGTGATACCGGTTGATTGGATTTTAAATTTAATTTAAAAGTTTCTCAATCATTTTAATGTAGGTAAAAATGTTCATTTTGTGTGCGTATTTTTGTTTTTTATTTTTTTCGTTTTTGTTAAACGGCCGTTTTTTTTTTCTTTTATGTTTTCTGTAATTTTTCTTCTTTTTTTTTTGTTTTCTTTTTGTTTAGTCTTGTTTTCGTTATTTTTGTCTCGTATTTTGTATATTTATTACATTAAATACATTTTTGGGGGACTATTTTTTTTTCTTTTCTTTTTTATAAATGCGGATACAATGATGATATAGGTGAGTGTGTACAAGAATTTTTAAATTTTGCTAATACGCCATGATTCGTTAAGATAAAAAATCGTTTTACACAAGATAAAGAATAGCACTTTAGCAATTTTTAGATAACACACACACACACTCAGTTTTTTTTGGTACATACTAAGAGTAGATCTCGCTGTGAATACTCCAAAATAAAAGTGAAACGTGACAAAATAACGTTCTCATGGGTGTTCAAAAAGCAAAAAATAAAAAAAAATATGAAGTATTTTTTCTTCCTTTTTGGAAAAGATTAAAATCGCTGTTAAAACATAAAAAAAAATAACAAGAGAACGACGATCTATAGATAAGTATACCAAAAATTCAGTGTACAAATATTAAATAAGACTTCAACATTTATTTAATATTTATATAGACAACAAAAGGTTACATAAGGACTTATTTACAACAATATCAACAAACAACCATCTCATGGAATAAACTGAATATAGCAGAATGAAAACAGAAAGGGTACAAGTAGGCACTTAAGTAAGAGAAAATAAAAATAACATGAAGTGCATATAATATTTCAGGGATGTTAGAAATTGAAATTGAAATTGTTTATTTTTTTTTTATTCAATTATAAATTAATATAATTTTAATATATATCAAGTCTAAATATATATAAACTTGATTAATTTCTGTCAGGAATGCAAGGTTTGGATGTAGTTTATGAAAATATTATGGCTTTTATAGGTATGTCAATCAATTCAATTAATTAGGTATAAGTAAACTAAATCACGTCAAACGTATAATTCGTTCAACATTATGTTTAGTGCTGTTAGCTTGATATAATGTACTTGTACATATATATACATTTAATATACTATTGAATCAAAAATTAAAATTCATTAAGACTAAACGATTTCATATTCAATGTCAAAAATGACAAAATTGCTGTTGAAAATAATTTCCATATAACTTTTGTTATTCATGATTTTAATTAAAATAAGTTTAATTAATATTTTATAGAATATATTGATGCTATCAGATGATTTGACATCTATTTTTTTTTTTTGAATAAATATTAATACAATCCATCAAAATGAACAGCGTTTTAATATTTATTTCCATCATAATAATCACACATATTTTCAATTAATTCAACCTAAATCCAATTCAATTTATTTACTATCATATAAAAAAATAAATAAAAATATTTATTAGGATAAAATCAAATTAAAGAGAACGAATGTAAATAATGCAACAATTTATTACATTTTCAAATAAATTGTATGTTTTTCGTGATATATTTATATATACACACACACACACACGTACGTGCAACCGGAAAATCTATTATATAAAACATTAGACATAAAATATAGAACAAAAATTCTATTGTACCTAAAAAGGAATAAGAAAGAACACGTAGATCAGTTATGGACTGTACAATATTATGGTGAAAACCATTATGCATATTTATTCTGTTTAATGTAGGGAATTGAAATGATTTGAGAAAAGCGACATCGGTCTTATATTAAAACATTAATTAATATTTTTTTTATTGTTGTCATTTTCTGTAATTTCAAAAATCAACATTTCCATATTTTTTAAATAAATAGTAAAAAAAAAAACAAAAACAAACCAGTGATGATTATCTGCTGCGTGCATATAGTAGGTAAGTAAATATATACAAATGGTAAATAGTAGAGAGGTCTGCACAGGTATTGTTTCTATTAGAGGAAATAAAAACACAAAAAATTTATGTTATATAAAAAACGTCTTTAATTACTGAAGTCTGGAAGAGATCTGAACTACGTTATGCAGAACGACTAGTCATTGCAATGCAGTTGCCATGGTGGCACCGTTTTGCTATTTATATTAATTTGGTATAATATCAAAGAGGTATAGTCGCAGCCGCGGATATTCCGTACCCGTACCCGTAGATTCATAACCGCAGATACGATTCTCGATCTCGGGAACGGGTAAAAATGGTCCAACCCGCGGTTAATATCCGTGATTTTTTTTAACATAAATATACGTATGATATTTTATTTTCAAATAGTAATTTTTGATTTATTCAGTAATCAATAATTACCATGTAATGAGAAATAAACGGATTTGAAAACAGATCAAAATTAGAAGATTTTCTTTTTAAATTTTTCACCCGAATAAGAACCGTATCCGCGGATATACCCGTGCAGACCTCTAGTAAATAGACGATATTTGCAAACAGGATTAAGAAAAACCGTTTTGACTGAATTGAAAATTTCATAAATAAGAAATATGTATTAATTCAACCCACACCGGGATCGAGTCCCGATCATGTCAAAATAAAAATGGTCCAGGCGTTTTTTCTAAGTATAATATTTACTGGAAAATACA
>JAABKK020007748.1:0-24952 GCA_011634745.2 Catotricha subobsoleta
ATTCCACTATTCCTTTTTACCTTTCTCAAAATCAGCCTAAGAAACGTATACAGCCTTACATCGACTTGGCTACGATTTCAACATTCTGACATTCAGCACAATTTCACTCTCTTCATAGTTTCCCCGCTAGGGCTCAGCAGAAAATGAATTCTATAGAGATAGACTTGGCTACCATTCCACTATTCATTTTCACAATTCTCAAAATCAGCTCAGGAAATGTATATTACTTATTTGTTATATTTCAATGGTTATTTTCGGGTAAACGGACAACATCTTTAATGATTAATTAAACTTATGATAATTAAATTATTTAGTTTTTCTAATATGTATTACCATTTTATGATTTTTCTAATTATTAACAACATAATTGTGAATAATTTACTTTAAATAACTTGAAATATTCATTTTATTTTATCACCTAAATGTTCTTTTTAAATTATATTGTATAGTTCGAAATTTCTAAGCTTACTTTTATTTTTGGGGGAAAAATCCACTTTTATTTTTGGGGGCTAAATCCACCATGTTTTGGGGGATAAATCCACCTTTTTTTTTGGGGGATAAATCAGCTTTTGGGGCATAAATCCACTTTTATTATTGGGAGATAAATCCACTTTGTTTTGGGGGATAAATCCACTTTTTTTGGGGGATAAATCCGTGGGGGACAATTTTACCTTCCCCTTATTTTCCTAAAAAAAAGTTATTTTTGAAATTGAATTATCGTTGTCTTGATTTCATGATTTTTATTTAATGTCTAAATATTCTGATGCTGAAAATCAAATTTAAAATTTTTGGACATGCTCCAGGATTTATAGGGCATGCAAAGCATCAATAGCTCGCTCTAGCTACGCGCCTGGTTTAATATGGGCGGTTAATAAACGATTCTACTAACAAAGAAAACGTGAATTAGAGAAAACGTAAGAAAATATGCAAATATGTAATGCTCTTTATTTTTGTGGACAAAAAAAGTAAATTCGAGTTTTGCTAAATAAGGCTTCATGAACCAATTATTAAAATCTATGTACTGCTTAATAATAAACGATTCTATTAAATGTAAAACGTTCTCCTAAAATGTGAATAGTGTTCATCTAAAATAATGAAAAATGTTCCTTTAAAATATGGAAATTAGTAACAGTAATATCAAGATTTGCACCGAAAACATTAAAATTGATCCTCAAAAATATAAAAAAAATATTCCCTTAAGCAATGTTTCTCCAAAGGACAATTTTGCTAAAATCACTTTTACAATTTATATGTAGTGCATGCATATTATGGATAAGTTGGATACTTATCCAATTTTGATAGTGTTTCTTGTTTTTTCTTTTCTTTTTGACTATTTTCGAGATTTTTTTTAAATATTTTGAAGAAAATAAAGTTCGTAACAAACCAATCCAATTGTTAGCTTGTTTGCTCAGGATTGAGTAAACACATAAACGTATATTTTCAAGAGACGCGAATGCTGCTAAAACTAGTATGTAGTATGTTTATGAAAAGTAAAGTTTTGAAACAATCCATTGGCCAATTATATTAACATTGTTTGATCCGCCCGCTTTGTCGAAATCAGCAAAAAATGGCATATACGTTAAAAGAAGCTTTAGTTATAAATATTAAGAGATCAATTTAATATTTGTGGTCAACATCGAGCAACATAAAAACCAATTTCTTTTGACCTTATCTCTCAAATAAACGATTCTGACGAATTATAAACTACAACTGGTCGAAAGCAAAAAACCTAATATTTTCATGACCCGAAGATTCTAATAATGATTTAAAATATAAGTTCAATATAATTATTCACTTCATTTTCAAATTAGTACAACTGAATTGCGCTCATATAATTTCAGTTTTAATGTTTATATCCCAAAATATATAAAAAAAATTCTTTGGTTGATTTTTGGGACAATCCTGTTGAGATATTTCGAACAGCACCTATTAATAATTATTTATGTAAATTAACGATTTTTTTTGAAAAGGAATTAGTAAGAAACAATAAATAATATAGTTACAAGCAAATTAAAAATATTTATATTTTATTGAGGCGATCAGGGAAGCATAGCTAATCTAATTGCAATTATATTTAAAATATTAATCATATATATTTTTATTGTATTGTTATAAAAATGGTGTGCAGTTGCCATTATGAGGTATTTGATTCTTAAACTTTACATCTATTATTATTTGTGTGTTTTTTTTCTTCTTCTATTATCTCCCTTTCTATCAATAATCAATAAATTATAGATTTCATATTTCTTATGTTTTATTATAAAATATTGTGATCTGAGTTTGTCATTTCATTATTATATATTATTTAAATTTCTCAGTCACACTTCTTTGGCATTAATCTTTTCTTTTATTGTTTTAAAAATATTTTTATTAATGATTACTTTTTTTTCTTTTATTTTTTTTTTTTCTTATTTTTATTTTTTTATTCTTCTTTCTTTTTTTTTTTTTGAATTGCTAGAACACAACGTTAATTTAGTTAAATAAAATATAATTTTGAATTTCAATCAATAAATTTATAATTTTTTTTTTTTTTTCATATGGATCAAAATATATACTATTAATATTATAATGGTCAATGAAAAGAAGTGCTGCTGTGCATCCGTAGTTAGTGTGTATGATTTATAAAAAAAAAAAACAATTAACTGAAATAAATTACAATAAAACAAATTATAAATTTTGTTATTTTATTAAACATGATTATTATGAATGCGTATCGAATTAAATTATAAATTATAGAAAATTAATTTTTAAATAGTCGTATAAAATGAGATCAAGCATAAGGTGGTTGCAATGCAAACTTATAATTTTCCCAGCAAAAAAACACTATAATATTATTTTATTATTAAAGCAATGTGAGAGGAATTTTTGGTTTCTGGGTCATCATCGGTTATTTTTATATTTGAAAATCATTTTAAAATGAACTTTTCTATAATTGCCCAATGGCAATGATAAATAATAAACATCTGAAAGTAATTTAAATTGGTGACTATTTTATAAATAATAAAGACAGGGGCGCCGAGTTTCTTGGGGAACCCATTTAGTGAAAAAAATTGGAAAAAATTATGATTTTTATTTTTCTCAGGATTGAGTGGACGATCCTTAAACAAAATTGTATATAATATCACAAACACAATATTATGCCGTCTATTGGTAGGTTATTGATCAATATTCCACTACTGATTCCAGAGAAAAAGTGGAATGAACAAATTTTCTTTGAAATAAACCAAGGAAACATTAATATTTATTTTGTGCTTCATCAATTTTATAGTTGGGTGGATTTGTATACGTTTGCACCACCGACAGTGAATTCTTATGGGTGCAGGTGCACCAATATACCACCTTGGACTCGGCGATAGATTATAAGTATAAGTAAAGTATAAGTTTAACATACTCACAATTCAATTTATTTGATATAACGACGATAGAATTACAGAGATTTACGTAATAAAATGAGTTTTACAGTCATAATAGCATCAACTGCAATGAATTTATTTTTATAATATGAAGTCTATTCAAAATGAACATCATAGTTTTGAAATATTTTTGTTTAAGTTAGTTATACATAATTAATTAAGAAACATTTAGCAATAAGAATTCAAGTTTAACTTTATTCCATCATAACTTATTAATAATATTTAATTTAACATAAATGTTATTCATAATATTGAATTATTTTGATCATTTTTATTTTTCGTTGGTGTTTGTCACATGGGACACTTTATACAAGCCACTAAACTTGTGGCATGCGTTGCATAGCAATATAATAAAATGCATTATTATAAATGTAATAAAAAGAATATTAAATCATAAAATTATTAGTAGTGTATTGGTCAGTATATTAAAATGAGTCAACAATTATTAGACGTGTTTTATTCATCACTTTACACACTGAATATTAATAACATCGCACATACATGCACACAGAGGCAAAAAGTAAATGCATTGAAAAAAAAAATTATGAAAACATTAAATTAAATTAAAAAAAAATAGGAATAAAAATACATTTTGGCTGATGAAAAGTTAACATCAATTCAACACGGAAATTTTTCATAATGCAAATGTAAAAACTTATTCACTGTTGTGCATGTGTGCATTATGACACATTAAATAGATATTTAAATCAGAGCATAGCCCAATCCGTAATATTATACAGTCCATAATTAACGAAATCTATGAAAATTTCAAAATATCGAGTGCATAAATTATTGATCTTGTGATACTAATAATAATACTGAGAGGTCTTTCAGTACACTACCAAATTCTTAAAACGGTGTGTGTTACTATTTCACTTAAACCAATTAAACAATAAGTATCATACTCGAGTTTTTTGTAAGCCTATTCCAAATGTGAATTTCGAAAATATCATTCAGGATTAAGTATGTATTTTTATCTAAGAAGGGCAATCACCAACGAAATCATGAAACTCGAGGTTTAGTCAAATTTAACCGAGTTGAACTTTATCAAAAGCAACGAGATTTGTGGATTAAATTTGTTGATACTTAGCGCGATAAAAGTGTTAGCAATGGAGCGCTAACACGCCTAATATAATATTGAATATAGCGTTAGTGTTAGCGCCGCAAAAAAAAATAGAAAATGTTAGCGGTCCTATAGTCAAATTTATTGATGCTTTTCTTTAGGTAAAAAAAAAATTTGAAACTATATATGTAGTTGTAGGCATACGTGCACACGGGGGGGAGGGGGGTATTACCCCCTTGATTTGAAAAGAATTACCCTATCTTAATTTTTCAATTCTACCCCTCCCTGAAATCAAAAGCGTGTAGGTATTATACTCAAAAATTCTTACATTTCGTTAATTATAGGTTCTGATATTAGGTAATATTTTAAACGCTGATTCGATTATATATCAGTTTTTAAATAGTTTTATGGCACTTTTTTGACTATGATTCTGTATTATATTGCGTTTAATTAATATCAAATTATTATTTTAATTGAACGTTTTTTCTTGTCCTTTTTAAGCGAAACAATTCTAGCAACATTTAATGAAATTTAATTAGTGTTTTGCTCTCCGTTTTTTTTTTTTTTACAAGATATCATTATTTCAATAAATATTTATAATTTGTAATCTAATGAGAGAATCGAATTGTATTTCAGCTGACATTCGTCTAGTACTTATTCAGTTAAATAAAAGTATTCTTTAAATATTTCTCGCATAAACGAAAAATCAAATTCAAAATTATCAATCAATATAATATTCTTTTTGTTCATTACAATTTTATATAGTATTATTCTATATTTAATCATTTAAAAAAAATCTTATTACTATCAAATACTACTAAATATTTAATTTAATTTTTCTTATTCTTATATCATATTTTATTCTTATACCATAATTAAATTTATCATTTATTGTAAGTAATTTTCATTTGTTTTGTTTTGGTTAAGCTTTTACTTATTTCATTCTTTTCTTTTCTTTTCTATTTTTTTTTCTTCGGGCGATCTTTGTTTTAATTTTCATGCATTGAGTTTTTGGTTTTGATAAAGATAGAATTGAAATTGAACACATTCAAGATGTTGAATGTATTCAATTTAATTTTTTATTTTTTGTTTATATTATAAATTAAGATTCAATTCATTATATTTTATTTTACCAAATAGCAACGCGGTGAACGATTTTTGAATATTTATTTGGTGTTCAAAAATTAGGGAGGTATTATTTTGATATTCGAAATAATGGTGAGTAAAGTTTACATTAGGCTATTTTGCGATTATGATCTAAAGTGATTCTAAAGAGATCCAAAATTACACAACTGATTTTTTACTTCTGTAAGTAGTTTAGATATGATCTCGACTATTGCACTAAATTAATTTACAGCCACTTTATTGCAAATTCCAAGAGGGGCCTATATTTGCACCCAGATAGTTTGAGCTGTACAGAAGGCGTACAATAGTAAATAAAAAAGAATATTATATTTAAATACAGATTTTGAATATTACCAAGAAAAAAAAATTGGTGCCAAAGGGCCATTCCACACGTAGTTACACGTTACGTAAGTTACGATTTTTTGTTTTTCTTCTTTTAAATCTTACATCCAAAATATAGTTTTAATTGAAAAGTGATGTATGGCGTAGTTGCTCATTATATTAAAATATACAACTACGCTATACATTACTTTTCAATTAAAACTACGTGTGGAATGGCCCCAAAGTATTTATCGGTACTTAGGCAATTATTAATATTTTTAATAGATTTAAATATATTGTTTATAAACATGTTCACCATACATATGAAATTTACTTGGATTTTTTATTTATTTATTTCATTTTTTTAGAAAGTAGACAATTATTATATGGTCTTAATCCGACACAGATAATACACTCAAACTAGTACAGTGTAAATGAATTAAGAATTCACCATTCATTATTTTAAACATATTTATTGCAGTTAAATACTAAAATGTATCATTAATAAACCTTTAGGCTTTATAGTTCACGACAATTTCTAATAGATGTTGCATTCTAACGCTATTTTATCATCGAAAAATCACACTAAAAGAGAAAATTTGGTATAAAGTTTTTAGTACATATCTAATAAGTTTAAAAAAGAAAAAGAAATTTCTTATATTAATAGTAGAAAAAAAAAAACCATAAAAAATATTATAAATCGATCATTAAAAATAAAAACCATTAGGACAATAAATTATACATATATGTTACACAATTTTAAGTACCAAATTTAATATAATTAATTTATTAGGTGAGATTCAATCAATTTATTATAGTTGTAAGTACAATATCAGTTTTGAGTCAATTTTATTTATTTAACATTGTTCCTACTTAGCGTGATTATTCTATAGTATTATCGTCTAAATACTTTATAGTACTCGAACTTCACTAATCCTATCTATAATCATAATATCTATTAAAAACAAACAGAATAAAACTTTGAAATGCTTTTGTATTTAGGTAATATTACTTAATGTTGTACATTTTCATTTTATGTTTTGGTAATTAGTACTCATAATCTTATCTTAATTGACATAAATGCTTATTATGACGCACATATTTTCTTTTCTCATGTTCTCTTTTCTACTTTCTAATTATAAAATATGTAATAATAAAAATATAACACTGGACATAATATTATAAATAGACTTTTCTTGTTTTCTTTTTTTTTTTTTTTAGATTATTGGTTTGGTTCTATTAAATAGCGTTGGCTATACATCTCTTGGCGATGATATTTTGGTTTGTTCAATATTTTATCGTGGTATGTTTTGTGACTATAGATTTTAGCACTATAAACCTATATCCAAATTAAGCAGCAGTGGTTCACTATCTGTTAAAAATTCCTGATACAGCTTTAGCTTGATAAACGCACATTAAATGTTTTTAAACAAAACTAAAGAAGCTTTTGTTTTAAATCAGGTAATTTATAATTGACAAAGTGAAATGGTGGTTCCGTTGGACTAACTGATCGGCTATTATTATCACCGCCACTAAGATAGCTATTTTGGTGATGATGTGAACGGCGTTGTTGATCATTTATAACTGGTACAATTGATGCTCGACCACGTTTTCGGCACGGCAATATTCCTTTACGTGCCATAAAAAATCTGTATAAAGAATAAATTACGAATTAATATCATTTCATATTATATATAATATATATAAAAATTATCTCAATAAAATCAATTATTTACTTTAATGTATTATATTGAAATTTACCTGATTGTCGAAATTGGTATGTGAAACATATCACTAACTGTTTGAAATGTTTGTCCACGTGACACACATTCTGCTGCTTGACGTAACAATGTCTCGGAACGACGTATTCGACGACCTGGCTCAGCATTACTTCCACCATTCCCACTGCTACCTGAACCAGTAGATTGTTCACCTCGATGTTCACCACCGGCAGTATCATCACCGATATCTCCTCCTGTTGTCGTTGATGTATCATACTCACATGTGACATTAGCCATGGCAAACTCTAAGTGTGTGTGAATATTTTGTGTTTTTTAAAAATTTAATTAGAAATTAGAAAATTTATATAAAAAATAATAATAAAAGCTATAATTGATGAAAGTTTTAAAGTCTGTTTCAACATGAACTTTAGAATTTATTTAGAAAGTAGTCATATATTGGTGACACTTAGAAAAAATAAGCCATTATATTATTAGACTCCAAATTTCAGAGAGGAAACTTGCATTAATTGGCGGGAATAGTGAGCGATCTAAAGGTTTGTACTATTATTGTTTTGCCCCTCTAGAATTGAAGAGAATACCAGCAAACATCTATTCTTTAATTTGAAGTATTTCAACATTAACAAAAGTTGATTTAATCTTCAATATATCGTTGATGTTGCTCTATTGTACTCATAATTCCAAAAGATATTAAATTGAAAAAAAAAATAACACATGATTAAATTCAATACCAATCTCTTAATTTATTTCTACTTATTTCCATTATTTAGTTTAGCTTTAATTTATTATTTTATTTACCAATAATTTTAGGTATGTAAAAGAGAACACTTACAGTATATAATAATTATATATAATGTAGTAAATTATATTTTATATTAAAAATACTTAATAGCTACAGAAATTAGTTATTCACTTTTGAAATATATATTTAAATTTATAATGTAAATAATAATGATAGAAAAACAAAATAAAAATATTGCACAAATTATAAATAATAACGAATTTTTTGCTCAGCATACTAAATTATTGACTTGTTTTAAAAGGTTTTTCATTTTTTTTTTTAGTGTTATTGGAATAGAGCGCAGATACTTTTAAATAAAATTACCTTATGGACATATATTATTTATACTGACACAGGTGTATTAATGGTGTATTGCGAAAAATTATGTAATATTATGCCATACAGGGTTATAAAATATTTGTTCACCCGAACATATCACGATTATTTGAATATATACCACAAATATACCATTAAAAGGAGCAATTTGAAAAAAAAATAAAAAATGCGCTGCGCCAATATAAATGAATATTTTTTCACAAAAAAAAAATGTAATTAATTATAAATAGCGTTTGGGAAGGTCATTTCTCTACATCAATAACAAAATCGCTCTATTTTCCAATCACCAAATAATATTTTAAGTAAAACAGAGCAACGTTTAAAATATGTTTAAGTCACGTCTGCTTTAAATACGCTCAACTTTGATTTTAAAATAAATAAATAAAATTTCATTAAAAAGAAATTAAAAAAAAAGACTAGGCAAATAATAAAGCATAACACATAATAATATAACTAACTTAATATTTAAAAATAATTTAATAAATATTAAATGGGCGGTGTTACATTAAAAATTAAAAAGTATCATTAAATGTATACATTTTTTTTTTTTAAAAACCCTTAGTTTTAAATCAAAAAACAAGATTTAATAAATGATATTTTTTTTTTTTTTGTTAAATATTTTGGCTGAAATTTAATTTTATAATTACAATAAAACTTAAATACGGCTGTTTATTAAAAACTAAGATCCGCTTTACGTACATTGGCCTATTGTCTTCAATAAAATTAATTTGCATTCAAAAAGTATCATTCATAATATTATTGTTAGTAAATTCAAAAAAGAAATAGAAAGATGCGGAATTATTAATTTTGATTTTGATTTTTGTAGCTTAACATTGCTCAATTTTCATAACAATTTCATTTATTTCTTAAATTTACTACGTATATTATGAATGGCTTATTTTTGTGTGTGCTTTCTCTTAAATTTATAGGCGGATTAAATTCATATATTCTTAAAAGCCAAACACTGTTTTTAGTTCGATTATAATTAAGTATTATTAATTAATTAAATTAACATAGTTTTCTTAATGTGTAAAATATATAATATAAATTAAGAAAAAAAAAAAAACAAAGAAAAACATTGACTAGATGGTTTCATATATTACATTATTGATGACATTTTTTTTAAAAAAAAATTTAATACTTTCCTTGCATAGCAAATTTTTATCGTTTTTATGATGAGCAGATGAAATCCGACAATTGTTTTTTTTGTTGATATTATGTCATAATACAAATATGAATTATTATTATCTCGCACGATGCAGCACGATAATATTACATGTGTATATCTTAAGTTTTATTTTACAAAAGACACATAGTGTGTTGTAAATTTGAGATATAATATCATAATATTTGATCAGAATTGACCTTAGTAAATGAAATTTAATTGAAATACGTTAATTTTCTTTCACCTGAGGCATTCCCACTATTCACAGTATAAGATTGAGATAGCTCTCGTATCTGTGTATTTATATATTGTTTAGTATTGAATAATTAGGGCAACCAAATATCACCCCCATCGTATGTATTAAGTTTATATTGTACATTTTGTACATGATAATTATCATAATGCTCCGGTTCACTATTCCATGGATATGCCATGGATATTCCATGATAATGCCGTGTTTTCGCTGCCCTGGATACATTATTTTTTTTTTGTTTTTTTCTTAGGGTATTTCTTTTAGTTATAAATGAAAATTGCGTAATGCAATTACTTTTTTAATGTTTTCTCGCACCAGAAGACCATTACTGATTTGGTGAATAAAACCTATGGTTTGAGAAGGTTAAAATATCTCAAATTTTATTAGAAAAAAACCGGAAACTTTTGAAGTTGACTGACAGAAAATTCGATTAGGCCAAAAAAACCAAACGTCGCGATGGTGGCACGACATTGAAATCTTTTGGTCTGGTCTGTTGTAAAACTGAGGTCAGACAACAGCAGCCAGAAAACATATGTTGAATCTAAAACGTTTTTATTTTCTCCATATATATAGCGCATGAGATACGATAGTAATATTTAATTTTCTCATCGGTTATATTCATCTATCGGTGCATTATGTTGGTTACAATACTGTTCTAACTATGTTATTCTTTTTAAATTGTTGGAAGTGCAATCGTTAGATTCATTTGCATGTTAAAATGCTATTACGTATTTAATTTTTCATATAAGGCGAGCTGCATTGTGATCGCCAAATTTAGGCCTTAAAATTTGCAATACTCAAGAGAATTTAAAAGTTCATTAATATTTAATATGATACTTTCAGATTTAACTAAATATTATTATTAGTATTTCTAATTCTTACAGATTATTTTTTTCTGCATTATATTTTTAATTTAACTAGCCTACCGCGTATTATTTATTTATTTTTATTTTTTATTTATGTTCCATGGGACGACTTCATTGATTAACTTGTATTTCAACTATAAATTTTATCAATTACTAGTTAAATTAAATACATATTAGGGTGATTTGTTTCCCAAAATTTTTGTTTCTGCTATCACCATATGTTTTTTTTAGATGTGAATGGGCCTTAAAAGACTATTTTTAATTTTTTGATTCGAATTTATTAACATTTGACCACCGCCAGTTGTGAACTTTTGATTTTCAGTATTTTTGTTTTTTCATCTTCTAAGCCCCATAACTTTTGAATGGATTTACAAAACTTCAGTATTTATCCTATTATTATTCGCAGGAATAAATTGTAAAAAAATTCTCAATAGAAGTCAACCATCAGGACAAGTCTCTTGAGATATTCGGGCATAAATTCGAAAAATTGTTAAAAATCGAAGATTTTTTCGAAATTTTATTTTTATTAAACCTTCTAAGCCCCATAACTATTGAATATTTTTTATTTTCTATTCTTAGGAATAAAGTGTGAAACTTTTCTTTATAGAAATCAAGCCGGTAGTAAATCCTCTACATCTTGAGATAAATATCCAGGGCTAAAGTAAAAAGGAATGTCAAAAATTTTATTTCATCGAATTTAAAAAAGAAATCATTGAAGTTGTATTTACCGTTTATTTATTTATTTAGAAATTAAATTTAGTAAACTTGATGAATTGAAACAAAAAATTTGAAAAATCATCGATTTTTGATTTTTTTTTTACTTTAGCCCCGATCTTAAGATCTAGAGATTTCACCGGGCTTGGCATCTATAGTGAAACGTTTCGCAATTTAATTCAAATAAAAAGAAAAAAATATTGAAGTTTTGTAATTCTATTCAAAAGTTATGGAACTTAGAAGATGAAAAAACACAAATACGCAAAATCAAAACATCAACTGAATGGCGGTGGTGAAATGTTAATAAAGTCGAATCATAAAATTAAAAATAGTCTTTTTAAGTCCACTAACACCTGAAAAGGCTTTTGGGGCTAACATAATCGAAAATCTTGGAACTCTCAGATAAAAAACGAACCACCCTAATGTATATCTTCTCAACCCGTCCTTAACAAAAATTAGCCTTAGACGGCTAAAAGAGCAAATCTTGTAAATATTTTTTTTACGCTTCGCTTGAAAGCATTGATCTAATAAGTATGCTTTAAATTTTAGTTCTATATAAAAACAGTAATTTTTACTAAATAAGAAAAATTAATGGTAAAATAGCACAAATATTTCTGAAAAATATTCTATTATTAGAATTGCCTCTATAGGGTCACATTATTTGACTATACTGAATTAATATTATAAGCGGTGGTCATTAGAATTTCTTTAAATAAAACTATTGTTTTAATAAACTCTAACTACAACCAAATATTTGAAAATATTGGGTGCGTTTATTATTATATCACAACACGCTCAATTCTCTTCTTTCATGTTTATGTTACATTATTTAGTTCAGTCGTTCACGTCGTTTCTTTTCGGCTGCTTGCTTTAATTGATATGGCATAGGATACGCCGATTTAATATCCCAACGCTTCATCCAATTTCGTAAAGTTTTTCGTGGAACTTTATGTATTTGTGATGCCCTAAATTAATTTTAAACATTTATCATAAAAATGTAATTTTTATTTTTGGTAGAATTTTGTTCGTATATATTTTTATCAATAATTACAGATACAAGTGTTCATTTTACAAGCGATATTGTACTCAGTGGATAATATTTTTTTATTATTACATTGTATCTGTGTTTTATTGACTAACCAATAGGTACGCAAAAAGAAAATAATTGAAGATGATATCACTTACCTGTAAATACTTTCACCAGCTTTTACATCCATTAATGCAGCATATAACGCATCTGTATTATATGTGCGCGGCTGATTACCCCGTGGATTTCGTAATACAACAGCACTTGGTAATGGATGGAATTGTTGTTGATGTTCCTGTTGTTCTTGTTTCTGTTGTAAAAGTCTTGTAACGCCTGATCTTCTAAATTCAATTCCAGTATTCGAACCACCATTGCTTGTATTTGCACTTGTGCCATTTCTATTTGCATTCATTTTTATTAGTAACATCCCTGCACTACCTTTACTATTTCCACTAATATCAAAGCGACGTCCACTTAATGTTTGAATTCTTCTATTGTTACCGCTAGCTGTACTACATATACCACCACCAATGTTTTTAATCGATATAGTTTCGGCCGAAATAATGTTTAATTCGTTGCTATTTTCATTTTTAATCTTTGCTTCATGTAATTGCTGTTGTTGCTTTTGTTGCATTAAGCCATATTGCAATAATTGTGGTACATGATATTTCTTTTGTTGGTCTTGCAACTGAAGGCGTCGATGTTTCTTTAAATATGTACTAACAGTATCATAGTCTCCACCATCATCATCACATATTACCAAATCAGAATCATTCATTAGTGATGCTGTTCCTGGTGAAATATCAGTAGATGAATCCAGATCATCATCGTTGTCATTACAATTAATATCTTCAGTACCATCATGTTCATCATCACCATCGTCCATCATATAGGGAATTTGTATAAAATTTGGCGAACAAACTATACTTTCAAATTGATCATTAGTAATATTATTAGCATTGGTAGTGGTACTGGTAGTTGAATTATATTTTTTTATTGGTGTTAATGTTCGTCGACGCTTTAACACAGATTGATCATCTTTTTTCTGTGTTGTTGCGACATTTTTTACATATATTGTCATCGAATTTTTATTAAACTTTAACGATGGCGGCAATAACTGACGGTTATTTTCATCATAATTATCATCAACATTGTTATCAATTTCATTTAAATTATTGTGGTGCTGGTGGTGATGGTGTTGATTAATATTTTCGTGATTTTCGAGCTCATCGTCATCATCATCGTTATCATAGTTGTTATCATAGTCATTATACTTGCATTCACCAAAACATTTATCTTGATCACCGTTATTTTCATTATTTTCATCAGCAACACCACCGCCATCTACGCTTGCATTGTCAGTATTATTGTGTTCTAAATTATCAATTGAAATTATTGATGAGAATGAGGATGATGAATTCTGATTAATATTTTGTTTCTGATGATGTTTATTTCCACACTCATTAGCTACATATTTTTTGATTTTATATGGATGGTGGTGGTGGTGCTTATAATTTTCAAAAAGGTTTGCAATCGATTTAACACGTATGGTACCGCTATTTACGGCGGTTGACACTGTACTAGTGGTAGGTGTGGGATTAATAGTAGAAGAAATAGTAGAAGGAGTAATGGTAGTAGTGGTAGTAGAAGTAGTAGTAATAGTTGGAGTAATAGTGATGTTGTTGTTGTCGTTACCGGCAATTATACAAATGTTATTATCGTGATTGTTATTAATACTACAATCATTACTAATATTATTGGTGATACTAATTTGTTGCCGTTGTTCTAGTTGATGATGTTGTAATGTTGGAGATGCGCATATTTCATGTTGTTCTGGCATTGTATTATTATTAGGTGTATTTGTATTACTATTAGAAGTTATTGGATGATCATTATCATGTACCATGACGACTTGTTGTTGATCATTTTCTGAAAAAAAGAGACAGTAATGATATCTGTACTCTTTTTTTTATTTTTATTTTTTTATTTCTGTTTTTTTTTTGAATGACAAATTTTTTTTTTAAAGTTTAAAATGTTCCGGTTTAAGTAATTTAAATGAGGAGAAGATTTTCAAAAATTAATGGAAATATTAAAAGTGCAGCAAAAAATATATAAAATCATCTAATATCAATTTAAACAACAATTTTTTAAACCTTTTAATACTTTTTTTTTGTCATTCAAGTCATATTTGTCTGTCTTACTTTAAAAATGGAAATGTATTGAAATTGGAATCTCATTGCTTTAGGATTGTGATTAGTCATTTCTTTTAAAATGTCGTTCTTGTTTTTGTCATTTTTTTATTTTAATATTATTGTTTTTTTTTTTTTTTTGAAAATTACCATACCATCATTACATTATTTATACGTGTGTTTGTAAATCAATTATCACCCCACCACCAACCCACCCATCCAAAATATGTTTTCCATGTTTTGTAATAATTTTTTTGTTTCAGTTTATTTCAAAAGTACGACTTTTATTGAATTTTCATAATTTTTTATTTAAATTTAAGTGAAATAAATTTTAATATAATTTATATGAATAAAGACACTTTCATTCACATCATTAATAAATTATTGTATATTCAAAAATACGCGCTCGTTTTTTTTTTAAGGTTTTTGTTTTGTAATTATTTAATTTTCTTTAATTATTAAAATATAAAATAATTAGGAATATTTGTCAGCAAATTCGTGACAACCGGTGAAGTAATTCATTAATGAAATATAAGAGGCTAGTTTACAAAAAAGTTGACGTTTTCTACATAAGAATATAAGAAAATAATTGCTAACCATTGAACCATTGACGAATAAACGAATTATTATTTTTGTTTTCTTAAATTTTCCTAAAATTTATTTAAATAAATATAGATCAACTACAACCAGATAAACAAATATTCAAAAAAAGAAAAAAAAAACAAAAACAAAAGACAATTCATCTACTTTAACTCAGAATAAATTTAATAACAATAGTCACAAGTACTTATTAATTTAATAGAAATAAATTTACTACCGTTTTTATAATTTATAAATGAATGGGAATGGTTAAAGACCATATTTCTTCTTTTTGTTCTTTTATTTGTTTTAACTTTTAGTTCTTTGTAAATTAGCTAATCTTGTGATTTTCGTAATTGTCATACTAAAATGTTCAATGTCACAGGATTAAAGCAAATAAATAAATCTACATTAAATTAAATGTTTTTATTTTTTTTTATTTTATATTAAATTATTTAAGTATCAATTAAGTTATAAATAATTTTGTTTTTCAATTGACTTAGAAAATATTACACCCTCACTTTTGCAGTAGAACTTGTAAAACGTAGTGCAAACATGTACTTTTGAATGAAAATATTAATATTGACCCATAAGTAAGCGTCGCTCAACAAAATTCCACATTATTAATTATATTTAAAATATTTTTTGCCATCAATTTTTGCATAGTTTAAATGCAAATTCCGATTAATAGTGAAAAGTAATAAGGCTGGTCGAAAATAAGTTTTTTCTATTTTTTAATGTCCTGTAGTAAAAAAAATTGTAAAATAAAAATATAAAAATTTTGGTATAAATTTGGGGGTTGTGGATTCAACCCCTTCCACCTCCCACTTGCCCCCACCCAATTTTGTACCTTTTTTAAAAAACCAAATTTGGAAGGTGAAGGAGACGTTTTAGAAAAATAGCTTTTTTTATAAAATTGTAGAGAATTGTATCTTGCGTCTAGAAAACTATTAAAGTTAGGAATCGGATCATTTTTTACTGAGTTATTTTTATTTAAGTGTTAACACCTCTAAAAAAATCATTTTCTCAAATTAAGTCTTAAATGGCAATTACTCAGTAAAAAAAATGATCCGATTCCAAACTTTAATAGTTTTCTAGACGCAAGATACAATTCTCTACAACTTTGTATAAGAAGGTATTTTTCTAAACCGTCTCCCTCACCCTCCAAATTAGGTGTTTTAAAAAAAGTACAAAAGTGGGTAGGGGCAAGTTGGGGGGGGTTGAATCCACAACCCCCCAATTAGTGCCAAATTTTTTTTTATTTCACAATATTTTTTGCTACAGATCATTAAAAAGTAGAAAAAAAACCTTTTTCGACCACCCTTAGAAATATATTTTATTTTACTTGATACTCGTATTATTAAATTTTTCAGTAAAGAACATTTAAACCAACTAAAGCTATTGTAAAAGAATTCGAATGGTATAGATGTGGAGGTGGAGTGAAATATGGTTTATCTACTATTAGAATAATTATTAAATAGTCCGCAAATAATAAGAATGATAACAATAATATATGTTAAAATTGTATGTAAAAAAAAAGGGTGACGGATATAGAGAGCAATGGGGGTGTCTATTAAATGACACCCAAAATTAAATACAATATACATACCTGCTTGTAATTTAGCATTAGTATCATCTTCCGTATCATCATCAATCATACTGCATTCTTCATCACGCATTTGAATTTCAATATCATCTATAGAAAAATAAAAATAAAATTACATTTAAATGTATTAATATTTTTGTGGATATTTCATTGCTTGCGAATATAAAATACACTGAAATGCCGGTAGACATATATGCGCTTAACCTTACAACTACTATTGTAAATGGGATTTATACTAAATACTAAATCGAATTTAAAACCGCTCAATTCTTTCTGATTGGTTAAAATTTTATTAAAAAAAAATCATTATCTAGAGGCGCTGCTAGAAAAGTGTTACAGTGTTAGCAGTATTAGGTTTAAACGCATAAAAATAAAATAGAAATCTTATATAATTGCACAAAACTGTATAACATACAGTGGAAAAGAACCTATATGTGAATAGTTAATTTTTTTGCAAATATATTGTATATATAAGATTTTAATTTGATGTGTATTACCGGCATACCGCTATGTCTAGAGTCTAGATGCTCACCAATATCTTCACTTTTAATATTAAATTCAGCACTACTGCCATTAGCACTATCTTCACCATCGTCAATATTAACAACTGTCGGTGGCTCATCAATTATTGATTTTGATTTTATTGCGGTCGCTTTTCGACTATCAGTGGATACAATATTGCAATTACTATTAAGATGATTACTACTGCTACTTCTTAATACAAGTTTTGTAGATGAGGATGACAAATTTTTGGCTGACGCTGTTGTAGTTTGTGGTGAATTTGATGGAGCCTTTGAAGTTGCTATACTATTAATACTACTATTCACATTATTTTGTACATATTGTTGGTTATTATTCGATTGAATGCTTGAATTGATGGCTGCAATCAAACAATTTGTTTTTGTTCCAGTAACACTACTATTACTAATATTACTGTTATTACTATTATTGCTGGTTGTATTGTTGCTACTGATGGCATTATTATGTTGTGCATGTGCCGATATTATTGTTGATGATGGATTTAATGCATCACAATTTCCACCTGTTAATGTTGATAGAGCGGTTGTTTGTCCAGTTGTTGTGTTCGTTATTTGATTTAAATTCAATGCAGCATCTGAACCGCACAAACCACGTATTTGTAATGTTTCAGCACATTTTAATAAATCAGGTAAACCAGCTTGTGACACATTCACTTCACCTTTGTACATAAAATCAACTAATGCTTGCACTTCCCATAGTTTAATATCCCGTGGAAGTATTATAATTGGATGTTTACATGGATTTTCACCAAGTAAACTTTCAAAAAAACTAGAACATGCTGCCAATACTAGGCGATGACAATGCACCTGATGCCCTTCACAAGCTAACGTCACATCAACAAAACGTTGACCAGCCAATAGCTAAAATCAAATTATTCATGTCATTGCATATCAAACAAAAAGATAAAAACAAAAAACAAAAAACAAATTAAAAAAGACCCAACGAACCTGTGGAAATGCAGCACCTAGGCTTCCAAGATGACTATTCCAGCGAACACAGAATTGTTGAGATACACCTCCCATACTCATTTCGCTACGTTATTCGTCTTTGGTATAAATTTTTAATTGATTAAGACTCCCATATAGATCAGTTTCGCTGAATCTCGTATGTAGAATTGTAAATATCGTATATTAAAACGGTCACGTTTGTGACTCAATTGCAAATAGTTGACTTTGTAATATTATATTTACGTTTTAAGTTGAATTCTCGTTGTGCTTAAGCTGCAAATAAAAAAAAAATACAATAATAAATAAATTATCATAACTACTTCAAAATATATAAAAGATGATTCAAAATATTAATTGGTAACCAGAAGAATAAATTTTGTTTAGGAGTCGTTCATAAATGATGTCCGCGTGAATAGAGGGGTGGGGTTGGGGTAACTAATCGTAAAACAGACAAAAGAGATTGGAATATTTTCAATTTTTTAACATCAATTTTCTTTTTCTTTATAATTTGGACGGTTTACCACGGAGTAGATCAAAATCAGACATAAACCGATAAGGGTTACGGTAAATATTAAACGTCCCTTAATTTTTTTTTTGCAATTTCACGTGATGGTACCATCGTAAACAATGTTTAAATTCTGCTTTAATCTATTAAATATGTAATAATTTTTAAAAGAATTGAAAAATTTGTTCAGAACAACCACATAATAAAAGCCTAAAATTTTGACTAATTCAGCAAATTAATACATTTATTTTAAGTCATTTACTAAAGATTTTCGAATTTATAAATTTATTATTCGATTAAATTAGTTATCAACTGATTAATCAATTTTCGCAACTTTATAAAATAATAGAAGAATTAAAATAATATGTAGTTACTTATATGTAATAAAAAAAAAAGTAATAATAATTCACATCAATATATCTTAAATATAATCGAATTTATTTAAAATTTTAGTAACCACATCAAATAAATTCAAGGAAATAATAATCGCACATGGTTGACGTTTCAAACTAACAAAAATAACATTGAATGTCTGGATCTCAGCAGAAAACGCAACTCAACAAAACACATCCAAAAATCATTTATGAAATTTATCCATGAAGCTATTCACAAATTTATGAGTAAATTTCAGTATTTATTATACAGGCTCACTAGCAAAACAAAATGATTTGTTCTGTGTTCTGTTTTGTTTCATTACAAAATTTTCTATTTTTTTTTTTAATTTATTTTTAGGTATTATTTATATATATATTAGCGCACATGTTGAAGAAAAGTAAAAAGAAGATATTAAAATGCACATATGTGACTAAAAACAAAAACAACAAATAAATAAATAAATAAATAAATAAATAAATAAAAAAACAAAAAAAAATATATTTTGCCTGATATTATAAATCCCTGTACGCTGTACGTAAAGCTAAATTGAATATATAATATATATGTATATATAAAATTGATATGTGTACATGAGTAAGTGTGTATGCATTTCTGTTTGTATTCATTTTGTAATTTTTATTTCAATTTAAGTACTTAAACAAATAATTTCTATTAAAAACTGGCGTTATATTTCCCAAGTAAGTAATTAATTTTATATTTAAGAAGGATAAAATACAAATACCCATTGGCTTAATAGCTAGTCTCAAAACGCTACCATCACTAACACTAAATAAGAGTTAGTAATGGAAGCATTTCACCCAAATAAACAAAAAAAAAAAAAAAAAAAATGAATGAAAGAAAAAAAGAAAGAAAGAAAATAGAAATATATTAATTGTCTAGGAATAGGTTATAGGAATACCGAATACATAAATATAAAAACTAAACGAAAGAGCAACAGAAAGAGATAATCCTATATTCGCCAATAGAATATTCTTGATTTTTTTTTATTTAGTAGGGTGCACAGATATGGGTGCGCACAAGAATAAAAGTTCATATTTATAATTTTTGACATAGAAAACCGTATACATCGCACATAACTAATAAATATTATTAAATATATCTGTACGAATATATGGAAAAATATGTTTAGAAAATGAATAAAATCATGGTATAGACAGAGATAATTGATTCGATGCGAAAATTAGTTGTTTTTTTTTTTCTATCCCTTTCTATTTCAATTTTATTTTATTTTATTTTATTTATTTATTTATTCCTTCTTTTTTTTTTAATTTAGTGGGGTGCATATATGATGTTGTGTACTGTGGATTTCTGCAGAAGAGAAAAGTATAAATATGTACATATAATGTAGAGGTATATACTTTTACTAATATAATATATCATTAATATTTTATTGGTGCAATTCTTCTCTTTGAATTATTTTTTTTCCCATTTACATGTTTATTGTAGTTTTTATAAATTTGATACAATTGAAGGGATTTTAGCAATGCAATGAGAATTTTAAGATATATTCTTAATTGCACTGGTATAATTTTCATCCTTATTAACGAATAATTTATGGAGTATTTAATCGTAATGTAATCTTTATACATTTCTTCTATTCAACTGTCATAAAATTTCGGTAATCCAGATAAGTATATACGTTTAGTAAAACCACACACGTACATTTTTTTTACTTCTCGTTTTTTATGACGTCACATGTGGGTAATAAACAAACAAGAGATTTTGAATATTTGAAGGTAGTCGGTTATTGTATTGGTTCATGAGTACCTATATTTGAATCTCGTCGTTATTGATATAGTGAATTTCCAATCAGAATACACGTTTATTAAAGAAATGAATACAAAATAAAAATGATTTGCAAACGATGTCAAAATGCTAAGAAAATTATTGAAAATCATTTTTTTAACATTTATTTTATTAAGACACAACGGAGAGTTAACTAAGTATACAATTCACGTAATGATATATTTTCAAGGAAATAAGATTTGGAAACCATTACCCATACCCTGTAATGCAACTATTCCATTTAAATATACATATATTTCTCTATTTAGATAATATGAGGGCACATACGAGTACGTATAAAAAAAGAAAAAAAAAGAAAAATATAATTAAAATTGCAGTTCCGTAAGGTTGTGTCTGTGTACGTGTGATGCACATCTATAATATCAATACAATACGAAGCACCAAAATAAATATAGGTAAGCCGTGTAACGTGTAAGTATATAAATATCAAAGAAGAGATCAGCGTTGCGACGTTCGATTTGAACCAAACATAATTTACGCTAGCCGACTACACAAATACATAAGCACAGATGCGAATGGAAAAATTATAGCCAACTTTGTTTTTTGGTTTATTTATTTATTATTATTTTTTTTGAATTCAAGTAATTATGTTTTTGTTTGCTATATAAGATAAGGTACATTAAATAAAGGAAAATTACTTGAAATTAATTACTTATAATTTAAAAAAAAAAAACAAAAAAAAAATATTGTATGGGGTATGATGTTGCCTACCTACTGATGATTTGTTCATTGTGCTTGTGCAATATGCATCAATGACTAATTTATAATTCAGAACTCTTTTCAAATCACCTTTATTTACTTATTTAATTTGAATTCAATACGAACACGCGAAATTTTATCAAATCGAAATTATATTAGTCAATATAAAATTGTAAATGCACGTGTACTCACACCATAAAAACACAATAAGTTTATTAAAGATGTAATTAATTAAATTACACCAATGTTCTTACATTGAATTTTATTATTGAATATCATTAATAACAACACAACACTTTGGCAACGAAAATTTCGAGCTTATTATTATTTTAAATCTTAAATAAATATGTTTATCATCTGAATGTTGTTTATTAAATACATGAATGAATAGAATTTATATTAAATTTTACAATTAACTATAGAGATACAAAACAAATAACCCGACAAATGACCGATGATGATCAACGCCGCGACGCCATTTTCATTTAGAAATCTGTTTTACAACAACAACAACCACAACAACAAAAACACATCTAATATTATTTTACACTGTTACAAAACGTCTGAATGTAACTACATGTCGTTCCGAGATTCATATATAGAAATGAAAATGTAATAAGTAACGAATGTCGTGAACAAATGAAAAAAAAAAGAAAAAAGAAAGAAAAATTGTTATTAGATATTTTTTCGGCGCATGGGCGCATTTGAACACTCTTTTAATGTTAATTTATTTTCTTTATTATGAACGGAAGACGAAGATGCATTAAATTATCCTTATTCGCTTCTTATTAGAAAAATGGGCGCAAGAAAAGAAGAGATAATTAGTTCAGGGTTCATATTGTAATACAAATAATATACTCGTATTTCATTATTGTAACTGATTTTAGCGCCCTAAAATTTCAATGGTACGATAAGTCATATTTTTGTACAAACTCAATAAGTATAAATATTTCGATTTACATTTTTTTTTTTTTTTTTTTTACTTTTTCTTGAAATATACTTTTTTTTGCAAATGTGAAATGTATTTAATAAACGTCTTTGAGCAACGATTTAGAGTAAGTCAATACACATAACTGACCCTAACTTACTCTAAAGTAACTTTGATTCAATTGTTTGAAAACACTTAAGGAATTTATTTATCATTTAAATGAACATCGCAGTAACAATAGTTTTCTCTATCTATAATCTATATACATAATTCCTAATAGCTGAAAAGGCTTAAACGTATCTAAAATTTAAAAAAAAATATGAAAAAGTCATTTATTATTTTTGCTCTCTTCTAAAAAATGTCCCGATGACCCAGTAAAATAATGCTTGCCTTGATGTTCTCCGAAAATCTATACTTACTCATTAATGCGTAAAGTTGCCTCTACATTTTCATTTTATTACTAATTTGGAATGAGAACAATTTATTTGCACAGTAAGATATTCGGATGCTCAGTAAAAAAAATTATTTGCACAGTAATCAAAACAGAAAATCCTACAATATTTACCGTTAATCATATTTTGCTCTTTGTCAAATGCCTTCAGAAAAGCCTTCAGAAGTCTATCTTTGTCATAAAAAGTGATATTTGTAGTTATTGTGACAATTTTAATTTTTTTTTACTGTGCAAATATTTTTTTTTAATTTGCATTTCGTATTTTCTTACTGTGCAAATCATAATTTTCTACTGTTCGTTTAAATACCACCTATTTAGAATTGCGTAAAATACGTAAACAATAAGATGACCGAAATCGCAAAGATAAAAAAAATCTCATAAAAGAGATTTATTTCTACACATTTCAACCAACTGCAAACAATAATTTTTTACACAATTTAACTAATTATGAACTCAAAATTTGCTTAATTATTTAATGTTTCTCATTTTTTTGTGTAAATCGGTATCTACTTAAATTAATTAAATATTGCTTAAAGTTTTTATTTTGTGTCTAGGAAACAAAAATATATATCAATATATGATTTTCTTGTTTAATACTGAAAAATGGAAGCTTATTGTTTGGGTGAAGACCAAAATATTGATATGTAGGAAAATGTATAAACTATCGAATTAAGCTTCTTGGTAGCTGCCCATAGATTGATTGGTACACGACTCTATTTTTGTTAATACCAAATTTATTTAGTCTATAAGTTTCTTTTCTTATGGTGAATTAAATAAATATAAACACTAGAAAGACTGTTAAAATTGGATTCGTATCAAATTTATTTATATGCACTACATGTCAGTGGTACGGGTCCGGGCTGCACTCGGTCACTTTAAAACATAGTATAAGTATTAATTATCCTTATCCACCTATTAATTTCTGAGAAAAATAGAAAATAACAAAAAATTGGCTTTTGACCTTTGTTCATGACCTTTGACCTTTTGGGATCAAGCTCAGTTTCGGTCACTCTACAACATAGTATCATTATTATTCTTATCCACCCATTAATTCCTGTGAAAACAAAATAAAACAAAAAATTTGACCTTTGACCTTTGACTATGACCTTTGACCTTTTGTGGTCAATATAGTTTCAGACACTCTAAAACATAGTACGAGTTTTATCCCGATTAATACATTAGTTTCTGAGAAAGAGGACATTTGACCTTTAACCTTTGTCTATGACCTTTGACCTTTCACCATGACCTTTGATTTTTTTTAGTTGAGATAACATTCAGTTGCTGTACCCGAGATCAAGGGGGGGATAGACAAAAAAAAATCAAATCTAGTAAATAATCTAGTAGTCTTGTGTTTGTGTTTTGC
The DNA here is from genome assembly GCA_011634745.2 of Catotricha subobsoleta. Taxonomy (NCBI): domain Eukaryota; kingdom Metazoa; phylum Arthropoda; class Insecta; order Diptera; family Cecidomyiidae; genus Catotricha; species Catotricha subobsoleta. The sequence continues at coordinate 24,813 of JAABKK020007748.1, forward strand.
ATGATTTTAACCACTATCACCAGGGCCGGTGAAAGGTACAAGCGAGCTAAACGCAAATTTAGTGCGCCAAAAATATAGGGGCGCTAAAAATTAAACACAACAAAAATGACAATGACGTTATTTAGCAGGCATTTATTTAT
>JAABKK020007759.1:5702-21334 GCA_011634745.2 Catotricha subobsoleta
GCAAATTGTATAAATGATAACTTTTGGGGTCGATCAAATAAAGTAAAAATCTTTACCACATGCTGATTACTGGAGTGAAGAAAAAATAAAATAGAAATCTGTTCAATAAATGGGAATCGTTGATGATAATGCGTTTTTCTTACATATCACATGACTTTACGGTTGAATAAAAATCGGTTCTTTTATTGTTAATAACGCGATCATTGGTTTTAATGTAATGAAATTTAATATTTCAGAATATTAGAGAGAGCTTCTACGGATAGAAATGTATGATTTACTCACAATATAAGTACGCGAGCTATGTTCGGAGATTGTGTTTGAAGAAAATGGAAAAAAATTGTTGACGTACCATCATCAATATCAAAACAACGGGAATGGAATTTAATCAAAACAGTAGAGAATGACTTGTTCATTTTTATACATAATAATAAAGTCTGTATACTTTCAAAACAACAACTTGTCTTTGTACGTTGAAAATAAAAAAAAATTATCGAATTTTATCCCGCGCCTAATATGACTTTTTATTATTAATTTATTTATTTTTTTCCAATATGAATCGATATACCAATTAAAATGCTTACTTGCATAAGCAAAAATAATTCATGATTATATTCGATTGCAACAGAGAGTTTATTTATGTTTTTATTGCAATTCATCAATTTTTTTTTGTATAAATAGAATTTTTAAACATAAACAAAACAGATATTTATTTATTATTGGATGGATTGTTGTGTTGTTATTATTGAATGTAGGAAATAGTACGCAATACAGGAATTAATTTATATTTTCATTTATTTAATTTACTCATCTCTTTATCACTTCACTTCAATTTGTGACCTAATTGAACTTTTCTGCTTTTTTTTTTTTAGTTTAGTTTAGTTTAGTTACCTTTTTTCATTTCATTTTTCTGTGTTCACACTTCAAAATATTATTGTTTTTGATTTTAATAAGAAAAAATCGTAATCTTGTCGAAAGAAGGTTTTTTAAACTTTTATTTTTTATAATTTTAAAATTCGTAAATATTTTTCCATTTATTTTTTACAATTTTGTTGATACATTTATAATTTGCTAAAAACAGAATTATTTTGTTATTATTATTATTATTGTTGAAATTGCTAATGGAGATAATAATATTATTAATAAACTAAAATATATAAAAAAAAAAGAGTAAACAAAATTTGATCGCTGCTTCTTAAATATTTGCAAAAAAAAATAAAAATTAAATTAATATTTCCTAAGCAATGAAATACTGGATAGCCAATATTATTAACAAATTAGAAAAACATATTTCGAAATATTTTGAATGAAACTTTTTTTTTAAATTAAAATTCTTTCCAAATAATATTATTATTTGAAATACAAACATATAAATTAAATTTCTTAATTTTGTTTCATTTTTATCAATCGTTTCTGACGCATGCAAAATTATGGGGCCAATAATATTTATATTATCAGTTGACGACTAACAAAAAAAAATATATATGCTATAAACAATCATTAATTGAGAAGCACGAATGTTTCAAAAAAAAACACACAAAACTAAGTATAATCGTTAAATAAACGTTTTTTTTTTTTTTTATTAAAAATAAAACAAAAGTGAATTTCTTACAATTGCTTTAGAATATATGGGCGATTCCACAACGTGCCTAACCAAACGGAATTTTTTCAACAGTTAGTTATTTAATAGCGCGGCTGGAACCGAAAGAACTCCAGCGGAAATTTTTCAATGAAAAAAGAAAAAAAAATTCAAAAACATTTTTAAAAAAATTATCAGTTGTGCCATATGGTGGAAAAATTATATCATTATGTTTAGTTTTACCATTAAATTCTTTACTACCATATTATAAATAAATTTAGTGATAGAAAAAGATTCATACCAAATGAATGGCAATCTATAATACTAAATTATATTATTATTTTTTAATACTGCTAAAATAAATAAATTATTATTCAATTTTTAACCCTGATTTGGAAAGTTTTTTTTTTTTTTTTTCACAGAATTTAAATGATGACGAACTTGGTGACTTTTCAAGGATAAAAGTTAGGCACGTTACAGTTTTTCCATTTTGCTGTGGAATTGCCCATATTATTGGCTTTTCTTTATTTTGGTTTTAAATCTTTTGTGCATTTTTTTTTGTAAATTTTCATTTTAGCATTTAAAAAGGTTATCATATTTTTTTTAAATTTATTTATGTTTTAAATGGAAGCAAAAAAAAAACCGTTGATTAAAATACGTAAATAAATAAATAGCAAATTTGATTGGAAATTTAGAAGTTCATATAATCACATAATTAGGTGAAGGTTTATTTAGAAGAATAATCAAATATTAATTAAATTAAAAAAAAAAACAAAACAAAATTCCATGATTATAAAAAAATAAAAATATTTATGAAAGTTATCGTCGTATATTTCATAATATGTAACTGTTAAATTCAATAAAATAGACATAATTAATAATCATTTAATCACAATTATTCATTAATTCATTAATTTATTAGATTAATTATATTTATTAATAAATTCACCTTGCTGATAACTGTAAAATTAATTTTATTTAATTAAACATTAAACATTTATTGTTGATGATTTTGGTTAGCGAGTGGAATATATGGCGAATATATAGACATAAAATATGGGCAGCATAGCTGAGGTGTTTGTCAATCTCAGATATTAATGCGTTCTGTAATCAAATATTTACAATATTCGGAATTATTCAAAAATATTTGCAATATTCTAAAATATCAACATTTTTTGAATTAACACAAATATTCACAAATTTATTGATTATTTGCAGACATATATTTTCGAGCGCATTCAGAAATATTTCACAAATATTCAGAATATATTCCCAACTATTTAATATTTTGAATACACGAAAATATTGAAAAATATTCAGGATAATCAAAATATTCGAATATTAATCAGACAAATATGTGTGTTCTGTATTCAGAGAGTGGGCAAACACCTCGCGAGCATATCCATATCTCTCTCATCGAAAATAATAAACATATTAATGTTTTTCCATCTCTCACACGCCCTTTCGCACACATAAAACATAAATAAAATATTTATAATCTTTTGATAATATATATTCAAACTGGAAAGTTTCTGGTTTGTTTATAATTTTAGTGTTTATCGCACATTTAATAACTGCCATTATTTATTATTATTATACAGAGCAATTCAGATAACTTTTGAATTTATTCAAGATGACTTTTCGATTTCATCAGTCTTTCAATTTATTTTTTATTAATAAAATCTAAAAAAATATAGTTAAAAGAAAATGATTGTATTTAATGTGCGTGGTGTTTGTTTTTTTTTATTTAGTTGTTAAAAACACAAGGCTGTCAATAGCGTCGCTATTTCAGCGATCGCTATCGACGCTATCGCGCTATTTCAGCGAAATAGCGTCGCTATCGCTATTTCAGCGATAGCGATAGCGTCGCTGAAATTTTCGAAACTTTAATGAAAATTAAACGAGATTTTTTTTTTCTCTTTGAAAATATATGAATGAAAATTGTTTTATTTCAATAACTATATTTTGAACATCCATCAATTATCCACATCCAGGGGCACCATTTAATAGGAAAATGTTCTGTTAAGGAAATACGCACATGTCTAAATAAAAAGTGAGCAAATCCCATCTTACTCATCCTGATGTTTAGTCATATTTTGTAGTATAATTCGCTGAATCCATAAACAAAATAAGTGCGTATTTTCTATTTCCAAAGAATGATATCGCAATAATAAACACAAGATTTATATAATCTTTTCTTTTGTCTTTAACCGAAGATGGAAAAATTTATACTAATATTTCAGGTAAATAATTTTTTTTTTGTTCGGATTTCAGGTAAATTATGTCACGTACTTTTCCATAAAAGATTAGAAAATAAATTATAGAGAGAGAAATGAGATGCAATTAAAATGCATGCATATTGAAATTAAAAGAAAAACAAAATATTTCAAAAGAATTTCTAAATATTAAAAGTTTAACTTTTATTCATTTGCGATAAGTAGAATACATTTCAAATAAAATATCATTTATTCGTTTATTTATTTTTCTCTTCACTTTCTACTTGAGTTTTTTTTTTGTATTTTTTAAATTTGACTTAATTTGAAAAACTTTGAATTTTCGTCTATACGATTATTATTATAATCAATGATTTTGAACACCTTTGAGTAAAATTTATTTAATAAAATAAATTATTTAATTGAACCGAAATTTTTCGATTAAATCCAATCTGATTTATTTTTAGATATATTTAAAGGTTTTCTATATAAGTTTTCTTAAACTTAGCTAAACAGGCTGCCAATGGATTGATAAACGACGACTTCATTTTTGTAAGAAATTAAAAAAAAAATCCTGGAGGTTCAAAAAAAAAGCCAATATGTGTAATTTTCTTAAAAAAAAAATATCTGAGTCTTTTTGGCATATCAAAATCCGCCCGTCCAATCCTGACATCCAGAAAAAAAGTCGTTAGAAAAAACTATTTGCCAAACCAATACATAATTTTTTCAAAAATTTTCAATTTTCTTAAAAATGAAGTAAAAATTGCATTTTCTCAATAAAATAACTCATCTATTGTTAATTTTAATTGATTTTTTTGTTTCTTATAGCATTGAAAAAATTAAAGTATGTATTTCCTTAAATTTAACGAAAATGATTGAAAACATAAATCAAAACATACCTTCCGAATAATATAAATTTAAATAACTAAATAGATGTTATTTAAAGAGTTTAAAAAAAAAAATAACCACAACACTTAACCGTTGACCACACTACTACCAATTAACTTAATTTCGGTAAATAAACACTTAATAAAAAAAATAATAATATATTTGATTGTTTAATATATTAAAAACTGTGTCTACATATAAATTCACACCAATCTTATTCTAAACTAATTTTTTTTTTTTTTTAAATTACGTTTCGTATTATAATAAATTAATATTAAATTGCTAGACCGGCTACAAAATAATTGAACTTCTTTCTTTTTTCCGTAGTGAAATTGAAATGATTCTAATGATCACTTTATAAGTTACAATACACCACGTGTTTAATCTCGCATATTCTACAAATAATTTATATACAGCTTATTCAACTTGTATTTGTATCATTTTGGTAAATTGAATATATTATGCTGGTGTTTGCTGTTGCTTATTGCCTTATCTATGGCTGAGAAAAACAATTTTTTGTTGCATTTAACGTTTTTTTCTTTTGTATTTTCTTTTATATTCAAATGGCTTCGATAACATTTTTATTTTTATTTTTTAATTTTGTTATGACATACAAAAAAAAAACGGTATTGATATGTTTATTTTATACTTTGTCTGTATATACATCTAAATATATACCTACTACAAATGCTGTAATTGTATTAGTGTTAAATAGATAGTGTGTAACATTTTCTGTATGGTTATTCTTGATCCCCCTCCACGCAACCACTACATACCAAAACAGTTTTCGCCTTTTTCCTTTTCATATGAGATAAGAATATTTTTGATAACCCGAATTGAATTGTTTGGTAAAACTTTAAGAAGGTTCACCTGACAATATTTTATTTTCATTTTGCATTGATTTTGGAAATTTCGTTTAAAAACATTGAGATGTAGATGAATAATGTTAAGTTGTAGCAAATCGTAATTTTGTGTATATGTACTTTAGGGAAACAAGCAGTCAATGGACTTCAATTTTGGTTAAGAATGTTACCAAATGACCATCATTTTAAATTACTCGAAAATAAAGTAAAATTGAGCCTATTTTAAACGATTTATAAAACAAGTTCAAAAATCTATAAAAAGTAAATCTTCCCTAATAAGGGACCGTCCATAAATGGCGTACTCGTTAATGGGGAGGGGAAGAACTAATCACGAAACGGACAAAAATAGACAAGGGGCGGGGGGGGGGCTGTGTATACATTAATTATGGCTACTATGAATTTTATTTTCTTAAATAACTTTTTTTCATAAATTGTTAAAAAAAAGTTAACATTCTGGACGTCTACCACGGAGGGGGGCGGGGTCTGTAAAATCGGACATAAACAGACAAGGGGTGGGGGTTCAAGAAGTGACGCCTGGGACGTCATTTATGGACGGTCCCTAAAAAAAATATAAGAAATAAAATTCATTAACTGAAAACCGAAATTAGTATAAGATAAGATAAGATTTTAATTAAAATTTAATCATTTAATAGCTGGAATTCAGTATTGCACGAAGTGGCTTTAAGCATAACATTTCTACACAGTACAACATCAAAATATATTATTTCATTTTGTAAATACCTTTAGAAATATATTCACTTATAGAAGACGTAAATTATTGAAATATTAATAATTAAATATTAATAATTGTAATAAATATTGTCTTTAATATTCGATTCAATCAATGAATAAAGTTATGAGCAAAATAACATTTTTGAATTTATTTGATGGACTTCAAAGAGTGCTGTAGGACAACTTAATTAAAAAAAAAATGTGGAGACCCACATTTCAATATAGACATAAAATAATTATAATTATATTCACAAATCATCAATTTATTATTATTGAAAAGCTACGAATCTATACATACAATCTTCCCATTATTTCATGTCAAAATATATCCATAGCGAACATTCTTAATAATAACCGGCAAATATCACAATTTTTTTGTTTTGTTTTGTTTATGTATATTTATTTCATCTATACTATAGCTTAAAAATATTATTTAGATTGTATTGCATGTATAATACGTTCATTTTTTGGCTATGTAATTGTGAGGCGCGACAATAAATTGTGTGGATTTTGTTTGACTTTAGTTTACCGATTTACAAGAGCCATTCAACACGTGGTTGTTATTTCAGACAACAAAAATTATATATTTTTTTCTTATACAAAAAAGAATTGTGTTTTTGTGTCAGTTTTTCATTTATTGTAAGTACAAATTAATTTATCTGTTCGTAATTATAGTTTTATTACAATTTTAGTTTATTTTAAATGGAAAATTAGGTCTATTTTAAGATTTTGTTTTTTGTTGGATTGACTTTTACGCACATTTTAATTTAACTTGAACTTGAACTGAATGACATTAATCTAGATTTTCTATTAGACGCTTGTAAGCAGAGTATTTTCTGAGATGATTATTTTTATATTGATATAATTGATAAGAAATTTTATTCGATGAGTCTGATGAATTAATTAATTATATTAGAGACAAATAGTTTTTAAATCATTTATCTAGAAATTTATTGATATAGACATTCAAATGGTGTTCTAAATTAATTTTTAAACAATAATAAAAAAACAGGTCAATGCTTCATTTGAAATATCAGTTAAAAGTTTTACGTAGTTTTGATAAACAATACGAGATTCACATTAAAGATATATATTTGCTGCTAATGCTATTATGGTCAGTTTATTTACCATTTTTTGTACATCAAACTGATGGCAGAACTCAGAACATTACCGACGATATTAAAAATTAAATTAATATCATTGAACATCGGTCATTCTACTCGTTTCGTATTCATAGAATATTAAATTAAAGATTCGGTAAATTGTTGATACTGTTGGGCGTGACGCTTCTTTTTTTCTTTTTTTACTTTGTTGTTGATCTTTTTAAAATAATATACTTACCATCAGATACAGTTTTTTAAAATTATATGTTCTTATTAAATACACCAATACTCTAAAATACCTGAAAATGTTTTAAAAGTATTGATGAAATCAGAAACATAATAATAGTGTAAGAGCTAATATATAAAAATATCACCAAAAAATACAGATTATTAGAAAAATGCACAGTTATTGACGAATATCGGCCTAATATGTGAACGACTATAATAACTTGGGTCCTAATTACTTTAACCTATTTTTTTTTATTTTATGATAGTTTGTTCTTTTAAGTTTTATAGTTTTATTTTAATTTTTAAAACTTATTTATTTTAGATGCAAATTTAAAATATTCAAAACACAAATAAAAAGAAAAAAAAATTCTACTCGCCCTAAATCCAAACCCTTATTCTCTGCAGACAAAAATGTGTTATATCAAATATTTTTCTTTGTATTGTAATAATTAAAACCCAAATTATTGTCGTTTACATTTGATCGATATTCGTGAATAAAGCCGTGCGTAGTTACACAAAAAGAACCAGAAAAATCTTCTAACCAATTTTTTTTTTAAAAATATGACAACTAATTGGTTAATATTGAAGTATATTGTGGTGGAAAAAGTAAAATTTCAGACTCATTTAAATTGACGATTTTTTTTTGATTTTTTATGAAAGACAGAAAAACTAACCGTTTTCGTTTGGTTGACGAAAATATTTAATGGAATTGTAACAAGTTTTTTTTTTGTTTCGTTAGCAACAAACATGTAAAATATTGTCTATTTAAAAAAAAAAATATCATTAAAATATTGCGGCTGAAATCAGCTTGTTTTCAAAATTTTGAATTATCTTGAAAATTAAATGACAAACAATTTTAAAGTTTATTTTAGAAAAAATAATAATAAATGTGAAAAAAAAATTACATTTATGCTATCAGCCTAAGCAGAAATAGAAAACATTAAGAATTAAGTAAACAGTTTTTTTTTTAAAAAAAAATATTTTTTTTAAATTATTCGAAGGTTTTTGATAAGTATCAATAAATTAACCCTTTTTCAAAATCACAATAAAAGAAAAAAGTAAATAAAAAAAGATTTCACATAATTTTCAATATTTCGAAATAAATGTTTCTTTAATTGCATTAATTGCATCATTCAAAAATTTTAATTATGAAATGGTTCATATCAATTTGGCATATAAAATAAACACCATATCTGTAATTGTAATATTTACTGATGTCAACTTTTCTCCGCAAAGACTTTTGATAACTGATAACCTTTCTAGAGATAATTCATGGAAAATAATATTTTTATTAGTAACTATCTAAAATCATCGAGTAGGTCGCTATTTAATTTTCTATAATTATACACACAAACAGTAAACAAAACATATCAATAAAATTTGCTAATGCTATTTTGAGTTCTACATTTTATATTTCAAAACGAAAACAGATCGTAATTTGCATCATCTTTTCTTTTTTTTTTTTTTAATTATTTGTTTGAATCAATCCGCAAGTGATTATTTATCAATAAGTCATACGACTTTATTTTTATAACGTTTAAAAAGATAATTATGATTAATTTTAATGATGGGGGGTACATTGAGCTTATTAACCTGACCTTTTTTTTCTGGCTTTGATAATCTGTTAATTTTAATTTAATTTCTTTTTTCTTTTTCATTATTTGAAAACTTATCATTTTATATATTTTTCTTTTTTTTATATAATTGAAATATGATGTAAACTTTAGTTGAATTTAGTTGATACCAACAAAAATCGTTATTTTTAGTTTTTGATCAATGTATTTATTTTTTTCCGTTGATTTTTTGAATACGATTAGTAACTAAAATTTTCTTTCGTTTTTTTTTTCTTTGCAGAAATTTTAAATTTTTATTACGAAAAATGTCTGCTTTAAAAGAAGGTAAGTCAATGTATTTTCTTATTTATGAAATTTTTCAAATGAGTTCGCCTATGAGTTAGCAACATAATGGAAATTTTATAATTTATTGAAATATCAATTAAATCTGTAAATAATTTTTTAAACATTGTTTCCATTTCACAGTTGGTGGTTACAAATTGGGACAGTTGATTATTGAAGGTAAAACAAAAGCCGTATATGATTTACCTCAAAATCCGGGTCTCTGTTTGTTATTGAACAAGGATCGCATAACAGCTGGTGATGGTGTCAAAAAACACGATTTGAGCGGAAAGGCTGATATTTCAAATGCAACAAATGGAAAAGTATTTGGTATATTGAATGAAGCTGGTCTCAAAACAGCTTATGTTTCATCTGCTGCACCAAATGCGTTCATTTCGAAGAAATGTGCGATGATTCCAATTGAATGGGTTGCTCGTCGCTTAGCAACTGGTTCATATTGTCGTCGTTATCCATCTGTTAAAGAAGGATTCCGGTACGAATATTTTCACATATATTTTCTATTATCTTATTATTTCAATGGCTTTCAAATAAGATTACTTCGTAATTTATTATTTTATATTTATTAGGTTTGCTCCTCCAAAACAAGAGACTTTCTTTAAGGATGATGCCAACCATGATCCTCAATGGTTAGAAGAGGAAATTGTCTCAGCTAAGTTCAACTTCAATGGACGTTCAATTGGTAAGTTGAAATTTAGTGACAGTAATTTTCTTTTTCGTAATGTTGAATTTAATTCGAAGCCTTATTGTTGAATTAACAATCTGATACATATTATGAATACGAAATAACAAACATGATTTTGTCTGATTTATTTTGTCAAGCAATGATTTTTATTGGGTTTATTCACTTTTACCTACTTTTACAGTTGTTGTTCATCTTATTTTGTTGTTTACGATTTTAACAATGTTTATAAAAATAATGTTTATCAGCAACGCATTCATTTATTAATTTTTATTTTTGAAAATATAATGACGTCAATACTTTGTGGTCAACAAAAATATTTATATATAATTTTTAATAAGTACAATGAATTAATTCAAGATTAAACTGAACCCTGAAATATATTGACTATTTTAACGGTAATAACAATTTTAATAACAATGATAATGTCCTTATTAATTCGTACAAAAATTAAAATATATTTAGATTGACCGGTTTTATAGTAAAGTTTTTATGATATATTTTAGGATTGATAATTGATTGTAAACATTACTATCAAACTTTTTATTCTATGTTTAGCTGATGTTTTTACTCTCATTTCAGGTCAAGTTGAAGTGGATATAATGCGTGAAACAACAATCCTTGTTTTTGAAATTTTAGAAAGAGCATGGACAACTCGTAATTGCGCATTAATTGATATGAAAATTGAATTTGGTGTTGATGAAAAAGGTGAAATAGTTGTTGCTGATGTTATTGATTCTGATTCATGGCGTTTATGGCCATCCGGTGACAAACGTCTTATGGTTGACAAACAAGTTTACCGTAACTTAACCAATGTCACACAAGCCGATTTGGAAACCGTCAAAAGTAATTTTATTTGGATTCGTGATCAATTAGACAATATTATTCCAGCAAATGATCATTTGGTTGTAATCCTAATGGCCAGTCCATCAGACTCTGATCATTGTGAGAAAATTGCCAAATATTGTAAAGAACTTGGATTGAATGTTGAATTACGTGTCTCATCAGCACATAAAAGTACTTTTGATACCATTAACATTGTTCGTGAGTACGAAAGTGTTTACAATAATCTAGTTTTTATTGCGGTTGCTGGACGTTCAAATGGTTTAGGTCCAGTTTTGTCTGGTAATACTGCTTATCCAGTTATTAACTGTCCGCCAGTTAAACCAGAAAATGTTAATTTGGACATTTGGTCCAGTTTGAATGTACCATCTGGATTGGGATGTGCCACGGTTTTGTATCCAGAATCAGCCGCCTTGAATGCAGCACAAATTTTGGGCATTGGCAACTATATTATTTGGTCAAAATTGAAAGTTAAACAACTTAAAAATATTGTTAGCTTAAAGGAGGCTGATAAGTTAGCTCGCGGTGTACGAGGGGTTCAACTTAAAGTTAATGTTTAAAATTTTCGAAAAATAAAAAACTTAGGAATGTTGCATTTAAAATGATTTGATTTAAACATTTTTATTGTGGATCGTAAAATATAATAAATAATATATTCTATTTTTTTAAAACTAAAATTTAATTAATTTTTTAATTATTAATTTTAAATTAATAAGTCCCTATCCCTTTATTCCATTAGGATATCGAAGAAAGAAAATAAAAACAGAAAACCTAAAAACTGTTTTCACAAAGACATTTTTCCATTTTCTTGTTATTGAAACAAACAAAAAAAGAAGGAAAATCTCACAAAAATTGTTTAAAAAACGAATAAATGTTAAATGTTAAAGTTCTTTTATATTGTTGTTGAGAAAGTTTGCTGTATATAAAACTATATTCTTAAAAGCTAATATTTTAATCTTATTTTTCTTCAGTTATTATTTTATTATGAAAGCAAAACGAGCAATGTAGTTATAAACAAATGTAACTCAATAATTTTACCAGTATTTTTGTGACTAATTGAATTTGTACTAAGTTAAATGTCTTTTATAAAATTCCTATTGATTCAAATATCAATGGAAATTTCCATAATCACTTACACAATAAATAATTTTCATTTTATAATTAGATTCCTTTACGTGCTAGATTTAAATGTACTTTTGGTTCGTCTGTATAGACAGCGAAATTTGGCCTATGTTCACCTTTAGCCTTGTGTTGTTTTTTTTTATGTATATATATCTGTATTTAAGGGTGCCTAAAGCATAGAATTTTGTTGCTGTTGTGAGTGAGAATTATGTGAATTTGGAGATGTTGTTTGCTGCTGATGCTGAGAATTATGCATATGGGAATTTTGTTGATGATGATGTTGCTGTTGAATTTGTTGTTGCAGTTGTTGATGCTGAATTTGTTGCACCTGTTGAACTTGTTGCGTATTTGGTTGGGGTAGTTGTGGTTGTTGTGCTGGTACTATGTTTGGCGTTTGATTTTGCTGACTTAGTTCAGCTTTTACTCGACGTGCTATGTGCGATCGTGTATGTTTTCGAAGATGATCTTTTCTATAGAAACCTATTAAAGCAAATATTAAATCGTTTTTTTTTCTTTTTTAAATACTCATGCTTTTTAGTCACATTTGAACTAATTACACACCTTTTCCACATTCATTACAAATATGCCTTTTTTCACCTGAATGAATGACAAAGTGCAAAGTTAATTGTTCTTTGCGTTTGAATGCTTTCAAGCAAATGGTGCAAACGAAAGGTCGCTCTGGATTATGACTTTGCTTATGTCTTGTCAAATGATCTTTACGTTTCAGAGCTGCATTACAGATATCACAAATAAATCTAAAATCAGATTAATTTAAGTTTTGTATAAAAAAAAAAAGTATAAGAAGAAATATTCACCTCCGTTCTAAATTATGTCCAACTAAATGTTGTTCCAGCAATCCTCGTTCTGGATAGGCCATTTGGCATTCTGGACAACAAAATAATGTGCTTCCATCGAGTGCAGTAGTTAGTCTTATTTCCCCTGGTTTTGGACGCGGTTTCTTTTCTTTAGGAGGTTTTTTTTTCTTTTTCTTTTTAGTGGGTGCACCATTATTAATTATTGCAGGTGTTGCAGCTGTTGATTGCACGTTTACGGAAACATTTCCGTTAAGTTGTTGATGCTGTTGTTGTTGATGTTGCACAGAAGATTGTTGTTGAATTTGTTGTTGCTGCTGCTGCTGTTGTTGTTGTTGATGTTGCACAGAAGATTGTTGTTGAATTTGCTGCTGCTGTTGTTGTTGTTGTTGTTGTTGATGTTGCACAGAAGATTGTTGTTGAATTTGTTGCTGTTGCTGCTGCTGCTGCTGAGGTGGTTGTGGTTGATTTAATATATTTGTGTTTTGTAGTGTATTTGTCAATAAATTAGTTCCAATTGCATTTAAATTTAATGTTTGTGATGGATTTTGAGCATGCGACATATCAATCGTCTGAATGAAATAAAAATGTTCATTAATAACTTTTAATATTGGAAATTTAATATTAGATCATTACCGTTAATGGATTTTGTGTTTCTTTTTTTATACTTTCCGCTGAATACTTCAAAAAGTGATGCAGAGATAATGGTAATGTGCTAGCTGGCAAATGTGATAGATAATCAGCCACAGCTGAACTTGGTGTTAATGATTGCCATCCAGTATTGACATTTTGCAATACTGAAAAATAATCTGCGCTTAAGTGATTTTGGCTCGATATCAATATTTTATTTCTTTGATAATTAAATAAGAAAAAGAAAACACTCACCTCTTTTTGCATCATTTTGTTGGTTTAATATTGCATTACACAAATCCTTTAATTTTTACATGAATGCAGCATTTACAAACAATGAATTTTTAAAATATGAAACTAACTTCAAAAATAAAAAAAATAATCTCATCATCATCATTTTAAGAATAATGTGTTCATTATTGTATTATGTTTATGTGTTCATTTCATATGCACATAGAGGTACCTGAGATATTTCTGGTTGTTGTGACTGATGCACCGTACTTGTTGAAGCTATTGCTGATTGAGGATATGTGGTTACAATTCTTTGTTTCTCGTCGGTTGATTGTGTTTGCGATGTATAAGGAACTGTATATTGATTATTACTAGCCGTACTGCCGTTATTGGTGTGCCCATTATATTTATTCATATTTAGGTTATTGGTTTCATCTGAACGAAATTTTGATAAAATTGGTGTATGTGATTGATTAAAATGTGGCATATTAACGATATTGGCTGTAGTACTGTGGTAACGATTCGCTGTGTCCTGCAATGCACAAAATGAACATATTAGTTAATTGATTTTTGAATATTCTTATAAAACTATACTTTAAAACATAAACTATTTTTATTACTAACTTGAACCGATGTGGCGCTTGAAACTAAAGCACCCGTTGCGGCAAACTGATGTATTCCTGGTATTGTGGCTGGAAAGGGGCCTCCAAACGGTGAAAAATTCATTATTGCTAATTAAAATTTGGCTTTTTCTCAAGATTCCTGAAATAGAAAATAATATAATGAATAATTTCTGTAGAAATATGTTTTTTACATTTTTAAATAATATTCGACGCTTTCTATTTCTACACATACAGTAGTCAAAGGTGTCTTTTTCGTAAATATCTCCAATACACTTCTTTTTTTTAAAAATTTAATCAAATATAACCTATATTTCTATTACAATAATATGAAAAACAAAATAAACTCTTAAAACACAATAATATTGTTTCCATATACACATATAATGCGGGACAGCATTAAAACTAATGAGAAGTTTGCATGATAAAAATCAATAAATTTGGTCGTCTCTTTTACTAAATTTGTAATTAAATCGAGAGTTTAATACGGATGTAATAATCGTAAATAACATAATTTCCCTTCTGCTATTAATTCACAATTAATAACTTTAAAAATGTATCGAAAATATTATTCACCTTTAAACAATGTTTTAAATAAAAATAAATTAATAATAATATATTTGCTAATAGATCATAATTAATTAATTTTTTTTGTTTCACTGTTTTTATCGCACGTTTTTCCTTATATTTTCATTCATTCACTTAACATACTTTATGCAATATCCGTAGCCATTTTCTCAACCCCTCAACGAAAACAAAATACGAATAACACCCGATATAGAAAATGCACTTCACATTCACCCCCTTATTCCTCACTGACAATACAAGCACCAACTCAGTGTATTCAGATATATATAGTAATTTTTAAATGTTTTTATACTATTAAGTATATATTTATTGTAATAGTTATTTATATGTGTAGTTGTAGAGTAGATATATCGAAATATCGTAAATAGAAGCTCATTCAAAAACTTAGAAAGAAGAAGGCGCCAAGTAACTTAACTACATTCTTTATGGTTGTACAATTTTAATTCAGATAACAAATCTAAATTTCAGATGCACCCATATAATTACTTACCTGAATCTAGTATTTTAATAATTATAAATATTTGTGTATTATATTTTTAATTTGAATTGTGATTATAAGTTGCGGAAATGGAAATATAATATGATTTT
>JAABKK020007781.1:0-24918 GCA_011634745.2 Catotricha subobsoleta
TTCAGCAACTGACAATTATTATTTACGAGTTTTTTTTTATTATAGTGATAATTTGAAATTTTTTAAAGGAAAATGAAACACTCCACAACTTTAAAATGAATTCCCTTAGTGTTTTACATGGTTATTTAACATTTACATTGATACAAAACCAGTGGTATCATCATGTAATCATGTATGTATAAGTATATACAGTATGTTAATATGATGTTTTACACAGCAATACATCATGTATAGATTATGTAATACAATCATTTTTACATTGACTATAGATGTAAATTTATTATGTAAAACATACCTATGGGAAATAACATTCAATTTAATTGATGAAAAAAGGAGCGAATTGACAAAACTAGGGTTGTTAGACTGTTGTTACTCTATGTCTATATACTTATACTCTACTATTTCTCCATATATATAAATTCGGTATTAGAATTATTTTTATGGGCGGAACTTCTTAAAAACTTACAATGGTTTTTGTCTATGAATCAAAAATGGAAAACTTTGGACCGAAACTGGCAATACCTACTAAACATTATCCAATCCGGCCTAAAATGTAAACCCTATTCTAATGGCATCGGTCCGTTGTCAAAAACTATATAGGGTTTAAAAAAATAAAGATGTTAGTGTTACATTTCTTTCCTAAGGTCGAATTGTCGCCCTGTACAATTTACATCCAATATTCATATAGTATATATTTATGTATATAACGTCCGCATGTAACATTGTTTATTGGGATTCTTACGAGCTACATTATAATGAACATAACATTTATTGAACAATAAAAATGGTCAGAGATAAGAAGTTTTTGGAAAAACCATACTACCTACTTATCTGCAATCAATTGTGCATGACATAAGTTTGCAAACTTTACTAGACAATATATTGAAAGGCAAATGACCTATTTATGTATTTTATCCAGATATTATAATAATAATATGGAAAGTATGAACAAAATATATAAATACATTTTGTATAGGGCGCGGTATTCATAGCGACTCAAATAATGTTTTGTAAGACCAACTTTATAGTTTTGAATAAATAGTTTGTATCGCCCTATAAAAAAAAAAAAATGCTGCACCATCTGGATATTATTTATTTTTAATTTTGTGGGGACAGCACTTGAAATTAGTTATATATATTGTTATTTTACAATTATTGCAAGACTTGGAAACATAGTTTTAATTTTTTTTTGTTTGTGGTTTTAGCGTAGTGCTATCATTTTAGAATTGATATTGGCAGATATAGAGTAATATTTCAAAACTCATGAAATCTATGCACGCATACTAGGCTGTTCCGTTCGTAGTGTATAAAAAAAAACAAAGTCTTGGATCTCAAACCCCCCCCCAAATTCTGATAAAAAATATTATAGAGACGTTTAAGTTTGAGGTTGATTGGAGAAGTTTTGAACCCCGCGCACCCACCCTCTTTGAAAAAAAAAATATTTGCAAAAAACAAATTAAGGGGGTGGGTTTGAGCGTCGATTTTAAGGGGAGATCTTTACTAATTGGTAACATGTTTTATTGCAATCGGTAAAAAAAATGCTCCGATTTAAATTCTTGTTTTGATTAATTTAGCCTACTTTAATTTGCACTATAATAATTTTATTTAATGATAAATCATGTATTGACATTGAAGAAGATTATAATTGATGTATTTAAGAACCAATTGCCATAAAACCCGTAACCAATGTTTTAGTAAAGATCTCCCCTTAAAACTCACCTTCAAACCTCCTTAATTTTTTTTTTTTTAAATATTAATTTTTTCAAAAGGGTGCGCGAGGTTCAAAACTCAACCAATCGACCCCAAACTTCGTTTTGAATGTCTTTATAATATTTCTCATCAGAATTTGGGGGTGGGCTTTGAAATCCAAGAAACTTTTTTTTTTCGGAACACCCTAGCATACACTAAGTCTACATTAGATCTTAAAGTTGGTACTTTAATATTATTTATTTATTTATTAAAAAATAAAATTAAAAAAAAAAATATTTATTTAAAAATAAGGCAATACAAAAGTGAGATGATGATCTCATACTCATACAATAAAAATATCAAAGCTGGTATAAAATACACTGAAGCATAGTCAATCTAACATCTTAAGGAAGTTAGTAAGTATTTTTGTTAGTGTTAAACTACATTAGTATTTATTATTGAAATCTAACCTTAATGCCCTAATGTAGATGAGACAATAGAAAATATTTTGATAAGTGTTCTATTTTTCGGCTTGTTTGCCATAACTCAAGCAAAATACTTTGCATGCAGTAATAGTCAATTTAAAAAAAAAAATAGAATTTCTAAAGTTCTCAATAAAACGAAATTTGTATTTATATCAACAAATAATACCATCAATATGTTTTAATATTCACTTGGCCCGTGGGTTTCTTATGTATTAATCCATTTTTTCGAATTAAAACATTTCTTTTCAAAATAATTTCTTACTCACTTAAAACAAAAAAAAAAAAAATTACAATTGTTTTTACACTTCCATTAACACTTTAACACCCGCCGAAAACACTGGTGATTTTAAAATGAAATAATAGAAAATCCTAAACAGCAAGTCTACAAAATACTTTCGCATTAAAATAATTATAGAATATTTATAATCCGAAATTATTAACGGTTTTGTTTCCTTGCGTGACCAAATTCTATTAAATAAAAACAAAAACGACAAGGCTCTAGTTTTCTACAAATATTTGCATAAAATACTTTTGTACGCGTGATTCCTACTGATTATACTTTCATTATTAGAATACAAGCGATAGACATTTCAAAATGTCGAGAATTTCTTTTTGTTTTAGCAGAGACGATAAATTTTTTGTTTTTTGGTAAATTTGATACGCCGTCGCCCGTTGTAGTTGTCAATAGGAAAGTGAGAATCAGTTTTCGTTCGTTTAGTTTATTGATGTGATGTGATATTTAAATTACCGAAAAAATATCTTAATAATGGTGAAAATGAAAACAGCTGAAAACGTGAGCGAAAAAGCGAAAATACCGGATATAATTTTGAGGTCGTAAAACCTTAATTTATAGAACACCTAGTTCTATTGTTTTAGTTGCCATTATCACTGTATCAGTTCAAAAATAAGTGGAAGCTCGTTTAGTTGATGATTTCATTTTGAATTTCCGACACGCGCTGGACTGCATGTGTCTTTTATAATTAATCCTGTATTACAAAAACTGAAATAATTTTATACGATTCAAAAAAAGAAAATTCATTGGTAAATATTTGTGTAGCAACAAAGTGCAATACGCAAACCTAATCATAAAGAATAATTTAATTAAATTCTTTAATATGATTGAAATAATGTTGACACCGATAAATTACAGTTAATATATGTAGCATAATTTTAATTCTATATTTATGCCGTATTAGCGTCATTTAACTGGTGGGTGTTCTTATCATAATTTTTTTTTTTTTTGTTATTTTCAAAATATAATATGTAATATTCAATGTGGTCATCAGCAATTTATTACAAAATATTTATTCAGAATGATAAGTATTGTAATATTTGATATTGCAGACATTTAATCTCATTTCAACCGAATAAACTATTAATTGGTTATTCACTTGGTATATTTTTTTAATGTTCATAAACTTATGCGAGCAGCGAGCACGACAATTATATAAAAATTATTTTATTATTTAGCACTCAAGTTATTATGCATATATTTTCTATTCTATATTAAATATTCGACTTGCTGTTATAACAATTTGAATTATTATTCTGTTCTAGTTTCTATAACGAAACAAAACCTTCAATTATATTGTCAGAAAAATGTATTACCAGAAAACATTAGTGTTTCCGTTTTGTATATGTTATCAGATTGATTAAAACGATTAATTTATTTCTGTGTTATAACGAATATATATAATTCAATAAGCGGCTACTCTATGTTCATATGAAAATGCATATAATAGTTTAATGGAAATGGTTTCTGATGATTATATAACATATTTGAAAAAATTCAAATACTTTAATTTTACTATATATAATTTTTTTTTTATTTAAATTGCAGTGCCCTCCAACGGTTTATTACATATCATCATTTTTATCGCGTCAAGATGAAGAAATGATTTTAGCACAGGTGGATAATGCACCAAAGCCAAAATGGACACAATTATCAAATAGACGAGTCATCAATTATGGTGGTGTGCCCCATCCAAATGGAATGATTGCTGAGGAATTGCCAAAATGGTTAAAAGACAAAGTAGTGACATTAAATAATTTAGGTTTGACATTGTTATTTCTTATTTATTTGTTTGTTTTGCTTGGTTTTTTTGTATTCTTTATAATGTATAGTTTTCCATTCTATAGGTCTATTTGACAGAACACATGCTAATCATGTTTTAGTTAATGAATATCTACCGGGACAAGGTATTATGGCTCATTCAGATGGACCATTATTTTATCCAGTTATTTGCACAATATCGTGTGGTTCACATGCTATTTTAGAATTCTATGAAAAAGATGATGAAACCGAAAATAATATAGAAATAGAGAAAAAAAATGATAACAACGATGTAATGCTATCATCAACATCAAATGTAAATCAACAGAAACGTAAATTAGTTTGTCAATTACTTATTGAACCGGGCAGTTTATTAATATTAAAAGATGACATGTACAATAAATATTTACATTCCATTTCTGAAGTTGAAGAGGATCTGATTACCAATAATATTGCAAACATTGATCGTTGCGGTGGTTTTAAAAATAGGCAAGGTGAAATTGTGAAACGGGGCAGACGTATTTCATTAACAATTCGTCATGTTCCAAAAACAACAAAATTGAGACTTAAATTGGGTCATTAAAACAAAAAAATATATCTTTTATATTAAATCTTCTAAATGTTGTTGTGAGTTTTTCATGTAAATAGCATTTGTGAGTTTTTAATGGTGCTTTAATTAAAATTAATTTGTATATAATAAACAAAATTACTACAAAAGAAAAATGTATGTAATAACATAAATAGAAATAAATATAAATGAATATTATGTTACATATTAAATGTATTTATCGAAATATTGAATGATTCCATGTCAGTATTATTTGGCTCATGTTGAATTAATAAATCACTTCTCTAAAAGTTTCAATCTTAAAATTGTGTTTTTTGTTTTTTTCTTTTTCTTCAAAATGATATTTAACTCTCAATAACAATTTTAAAAAGTATCTCTCTAAAGATTGATATCGGAAGACGGAAAAAAAAATGTATGTTAATAAAAATGAAAAAACGTAAGTACAGATGCGTCGTGAGACAAAAAAAGAACAGTTTATTATAGAAATTGTTGTTTTTTTTCTTTTATTTAATTTTTTTGTTTTCTAATTCAATGTTTCATAAGTAATTTTCTTTTTTTCGAATATATAAATTAAAACACTTTGCAGATATAAATATATTTTCAAATCTTTCGAGTTTTTATTACCATTGCTTCTTAGCGTTATGTAAATCGTATTTCTTAATTATTATTGAAATGTAATGTTTAGGTTTAAGATGTTTTCATAAGTTAACGAAATTCAGATCGGTTATTTTATAACAATTCCACACATAATTGTTTATTGTTTTTTTTTTTTTTTCTTATAAAAAATTTAGAATTGAATAATTTTCTATTTTGATACACGCGATGAACTAATTTTAATTTTTAAATATATATACATGAGATTTAATTAAGAACGAGCTATTAGTTAAATTATAAGCTAAATATGATTGTTTTTTTTTTTTTTAATATTTCTCGCACAAAAGGAAATTTCACTAGTTTTTTTTTTTTATTTAAATTGTATTTTGTTGCAATTCAGCTCGTTTATAATGTTCATTCATGAAGTGAATCTTTAATATTCAAACAGTTGTTATTTGTACAATATTTTCTAGTTGATACTTTAAATTTATTGACAGCAACTTCTGTCACTTGAACTGATCTATTCAGAGAGTTCATATTTATATGAATGTTTAATCGGCTAATATCTGCTATAATTATATATAATTGGAGAATATACACTAATCACTTAGTAAATACTCGAATAAATACGTTTGTTTGTTTCTTTTAATTTTGTTTTATTATTATTTTCATTCTGATAAGCAGTTAAAATTTATAATTTATGTCGAACATTTAAATGGTAACGTAAACATGCTAAACCATATATATAGAAGAAGAAATATCGTCAGTTAGTTTTATGATTTCGTCATTAATAATTTTAATGTTCAAAAAGGATACTAATCGTTGATATCTTGAAAAATAATGTATAATTAATAAATAATAGAAAATGTTTCGTTGAGCTCATGTTAAAAAAAAAGGGTCATTGACCTTTTAAATGAGGAAATACATATATATGAGATATATGTGAAGTATAACTAAAATTTGGATCTTATTCATTATAGTTAATAATTCAAACCGTTATATTTAGTTAACAATAATAAATTGCATACAAGTTATCCTCATACTCTTGACTGATTTTTTTTTATATAGCATAGATTTTAATACAAATGGAATTAAAGCAAAAATATTGATGTTCTTAAATGCGAATTTAATATTTTTTTTTATAATCGATTTCATTATTATTATTAATTTTTTTTTTTTAATTTGAAAAAGCTATTTATTTTATTCTAAATTGGAAAATAGTTTTTTTTAAGCTGCCCTTCTTCTTTCAATCTCTCTTTCACTTCTTTTATGTTTTATGGTATGTATGCATATTGCGTTATATGTTTTTGTGTATCGTGTTTTAAATCATTTATAGATTTTCATTTTAGCAAATTATTATTCTAGTAAACTTAATAACTATCACTTCCATAACCTTCTGCATCCGGATCGGGATCACCGCTTCCACGTATTTGAGTTGAATCGTCACTACGTTCAGATACAGGTTCCCCATCTTGTGTAACATTTAAACCAATACAAGTTTGATTGATATTAGAGTCAAACGCGTCTTTGATTTGGTTATTTGTTCCTTTCGGATCAAGATCTGTAGACCAACTAAAATTCATTAATGCTAAATCAGAGTTACCCAATTTTTTGTGAATTTTTCCTATAAAATAATACACAACTGATTCTTTTGGCACCATTTGTTTAACTTCTTCGAGTTCTTTCAATGCATCCTGCAGTCTACCGGATTGGAAATACATCGTACCGCGGTGATATTTGCATAATGGATTTTTCGGATCGATTTGTATTGCAGCATTTAATGTTTGTAATGCTTGTTCGGTTTTATTTAAATTGAATTGCATGACACCAATGTGTACCATAATAACAGAACTCTGTGGATTTATCCGTAGCGCATGTTTATAATGAAATTCAGCTAAACTATAACGTTCTTGTTTAGAATAAATTGAACCGATTCCATACCAAGCATTATAGTGTCGTGGATCTTTAAGTATGGCTGTTCGAAAGCATGACATTGCTTTTTCTAATTCCTCGGTGATGACCAATTCATGGCCCAGTAACGTATAACTGTATGCAAAATTTGGATCAACTTGAACTGCACGTTCAAAAAATTTAATAGCTGTTTCGTGTTCTTTATGCAATGAAAAACAATTGCCAGAAATGCACCACGTTATGGGCGATAATTTATCCTGGGCCATTAGATCTTGAGCTAGAGCTGATAATGTTACTTCACGTTGTAAATGCCAAAGTACTGAACTATATATTTCCATTAAATGTAAACGATTCGGTTCTTTACGATGAATTTCTTGAAATAATTTGGCGGAAGCTTCATAGTCTGATTGTTCATAGTGTGCTTTGGCAATCATACTTTGAACCCAACTGCTGAAATAGTGATGTTTTGGAATATTACTGAAGCATTCGATTGCTTCTTTGCATTTATATTGTGACAAATGTAAATAACCTTCTCCTAACTTTCGCATTAATAACATTAAACCTTCGGCACTTTGTTTTTTCAGATTCAGTAAATGTTGTGCTATATTCTGCGCATTGTTAATATTATTATTAATTAACACCTTATTGTCGGTGGTAGCCGATGTAATAGTTTCAATTTTTTCCTTTTCACCGGATGTTGTTTTTTGCTGTTTTTCATTATTAATCTCATTCAGTGCTGTATTTGTAAGATTCATTTTTGAAATACGTTGTTTTGTTTTGCGTGGTGGTGAACGGGGCGCTGCAAATTTATTTATTATCGGACTTTTATTATTTTCTTTAACTGAATAATTGCTACTACTAAATAGTCTTGAACTACGCCGAACATTTTGACCTCCTAATGAATTTTGTGTTCTTGGTGTTATATTACCAGTTTGGTTAAAAATCGGTTTACTCAATTGCAATGGTGTATCTTTTCGATTCATTAAACTACCTATATTTGCTTTTAATTTTTTGCTAGCAGTTTTTTGATCATTTGCTTCAACAAGGGTTTGTTGTTGGTGTTGGTGCTGTCCCATTGGCGATGAATATTTAGTTGTGGTATTGTCGGTTGGACTATTTAATGGTAGCCATCCGAAACTAGGTGTTGATGGACTGATATTCGATAAATATCTAAATTGTCGACGAAATGGTGTTGTTAAAGAACCATCTGAATCTACTGCAATGGCTGTTGTCACATTATTATTCCCTAATATTGGTGTTGTGGTTGTATCATTGTCAATACTAATAGTTGTCGTTCCAGAACGTACAACCGTAGGTGATAAATTATTGATATTGTTTGGCGTTATATTACAAAGCTGTTCGGTTACTGGAGTTGTATATATATTATAAATATTACTAGTATTATGTTCAGATGAATACTCAGCTCGGTTCCCATCATTACCACCAAACCAAACAACTGAATTGGTATTGAATCCAGCTTGACAAGTAGCGAATATGTCGGTATTATCAAATTGAAATATTGTATTTGGATCCGATTTATAACCACGATCACACAAATCGGCAAACGGTTGCCACATAAAAGGATTCAATTTTAGGGCACGTTTATTGGCTTCAGCCGCTACATTATGTCGCTCTGTTTCTGCACATATTTTCGCAATTAATTGTAATGCAAAACATGCAACTTCACCAAATTCTTTAGAAATTTCATCTAAATGTTCAATTTCTGTGAAATTATTATTTGTTAATGCTGATTCGACTCTTCCAAATCTATAAAAAAAAAAGTTCTTAGAAATTTTCTTTTAAAAACACAAACTGAGCAATTGATAAAAACACACCTTTTCAGTTCATATGCACATTTTGCCAACAAAAATCTACATTGTGGCGATTTGGAATCTTTTGTATTTAATAACCAAAAAGCTTGGTGAATTTGGTTTGATCTATAGTAACATGTTGCTAATGTAAAAATACTTTCATCAGTTTCAACTAAAATAATGGAAACAACAACCAATTAGATTACGTAGTCACCAAAAACAAGTCAAGTGATATTTATTTTGAATTTTTCTTTTTACCTTCGGAACATAAACGCTCCGCAAGAAATGTCGCATCCTGGTAAGCATAATTATTTAAACAATGCCAGATGGCTGCCTAAATACACAATGAAAAAAAGTTATTCAAGTTTATATTATTGTAATGTTTCATTAACTTTGTTTGATTCAATCAGAAATGTAAAAAAAAAAAATAGTTTACGAGAAATTGTCCAAAAATTCGATATTTTTGTAAAATATATATATATATAAATATATATTTTTATGTGATTGATGTCTGATGTTGGGTTGTTGAAAAATATAATTTTTCGTAGTAGCTTACCTGTACAGGTTCTTGAACTACCATTATTTTAATGTTTTAAACATAGAGCTTTCACTTGAACTAATAAATAAAACTTTTGAAGAGTTTAGAAAATCAGTTAATTCTTATCTCGTAGACAAAATAATATGAAATACGAGACGAATATTATGAGCTCAAGTACAATTTTTTTTTTTATAGCGATGCCATTTTGAATTACGTACGTCGCTGATTGTTAGTTTTATTTCTACGAAACAAATCAGTAAATATGAAGTACCTTATTTTGTTTAATTTTAATATTCTAATAAATCTAGTACTATGATATTATTATTATTATTATTACATATTTTACTATTTTTATTCATTACATATATTAGTTACATTAAACAAAAATATACATAAATAAATACACAAATGTTTATCAGCCCCTAATAATCATCGATATTAATACATACATGATTATTAAATTGATTTTACCTGATAATAATTATTATTATTTTTGTTATTAAAATTTACTAGCCGAAATTTGTAAATTTATAAAAAAAATAGTTTGGGCCAATTTAAATGTATTGGCATTCTATCTTTATATGTCTTACAAACCAAGAAAATATAAAAGATTTATTAAAACTTACAACGATCAATAATAAATCATTTAAATATATAAATTTATACTTATCACTTACTCGTAAAAAATAAAAAAATATTGATTCCAAAAACCTCCTTGATAAATATAAATGGCAAATTCCAATTTTAAAATTTATGTTTTACTTCCACTTTTGGAAGAAAAAAAAATTAAATATTGGTTTTATGATTTTTTTTCCCAATTTTTTGACCACTGGTTTTTCTCAGGACTTAGTGGTCGAATATTGATGACGGATATAGCAAAACACGCCGAAATCTTTCCAAAATCTAGCACCAGAATGAGCGCAATGAACAGCTGATCTCTAGATTTAATTACTGCATTTACAGATATTTTCGATATATCGAAGAAAAAAAATGTTTGTTATCAATTTTAATTATGAAATATACATACAATGTATAAGTACATATATATATAATATACTATATTCTTTATCACTGGCTTCTCAATTACTTTTCGAATTCTATATAAATTCAGATATCGACTGGATATCAAGCAAATTATATACATTAAGTCTGTGCCCGCTATTTTTGTCGCTAGTTTCAATTTTGGTGAATATCTTGAGAACAGTATGATTTGGATTTACCAGACAAATCTACTTTAACGGTTCCAAAAGGCTAACTGAAAAGCTTATAATTAAAAATTCCGTTAGCGACTAAAAATGAAAGTTTTTGCTACTTTTTACTATGTTATTGCCGTTAAAGGGGTTTTTAATTATATGCTTTTGAGTCAACTTTTTGTAACCCTTAGCGAAGTATTACTAGGCCTACTGCCTTTCCAAATCATATGACACCAATGATGTACCTCGTACTGGTCTTGAGATATCTCCCGAAAATTAAATTAAAGGAAAATTAGCGGGCACAGTCTTGGTATTTATACAAGTATACTGTGATATCAAGTCTCGATATGAAATATGGAACCGATATCAAATTTGTTAAAAAAATATATATATGTATATTTATTTTCTTATCCTAATATGGTAAATATCCTTATTGTCCGCGAATATAAATTCAATAAAACACCTTCGTTTAATCCGTTATGTCAAATAAACGTTTTAATTTTTCTTCTCCGATTAATTTAAATATGAACATGAATAAATCCATCACACATTTAATTTCAGTATGGTCTTTAACCAAAGAATATGTACTATAGAAAGGAAAAATAATTTATTTTCATACAAAAAAAATTCTGCCAAAAGTTTAAGTGTTTTTCACTTAAACTGCTGTCATTTCTATTTTTATCTTTTCTCTTACTCGCTCTCATCATCATGCGTTAGTAAAACTTGCAGACATATTTTTGACATATTTCTGTTCTATAGTAAGTCTAAGTACATATTCTATGCTTTAACCGTCATTCATTTATTCAATTCAATTCAATTCTTTATTCATTAATTTTTTTTTTTTGTTTTAACATGAGATTTTTGTAAGATACAATTATTGTAATTTTTCAGCAACTGACAATTATTATTTACGAGTTTTTCTTTATTATAGTGATAATTTAACAATTTTTAAAGGAAAATTAATGATTAAAAAACCTTTATATGAGCATCATTCATTTATTCATTTATTCATTTATTCATTTTATTTATTCATTTATTCATTTTCTATTTTTATTTATGTAATTAAATTTCAGAGTTTCTTTATAAAATAAGTATTAACTTTTAACATTTTTATGCTTTTATGTGAGTATGAAATTTTATACTTATCAAGTCTTAAAAATCAATAAAATTCAAAAAGATGAAAAAATGAACCGTAAAAAAGTAATAGATTCGACATCGTTATAATCCTTTTTATGTCAAATGTTTGCTTTTATAATTAAGTCAACCCATTTTTAATGATTCTTATAAGATATATCATGCATGCGCAATGCACATGTTTTTGTACTTTTTCTAATATATAAACGTTACTCCCAGTTTTCATTCCTATATAGTTTAGTTACCGAATAGGCTTTACCCATGGTACTATTACTAACAAGGTAGGATATTCGCGTGTTCAAAATTATGGGCCTTACCTTAGTAATGAAGAAAATAGTAGTAAGTTATTAATTACTATATAGTAAAATGTACTATCGTACAATGTGCCATAGTTTGTAAACATTCCTAACTCGTAAACGTCAAAACAAGAAAACAAATAAAATGTGTACTAAGATGGTACAGTTGGTATTGAAAATAGTACTTAGTAAAAGTAATTTCATGCATGGTAATGAGTATGCGATTTAATAACTATTACTAATTCTGATAAGTAATAAACTATAGTAATGAGAGGGTTTATATTATAGTAGACGTTATACCGTGCTCCGATTTTATTACTAAATTTACATGGGAGTGCCTTCATGATCTTGACCAGGAATGACTGAAGTGTCCTGCTAATATATCAGGACTAAAAGCATATATTCGTATTAAACCAATTTGTTAATCCATTCACAAATACCTGCAATAAAGTTAACAAGTTGTAAAAAAAAAAAAAAAACAAAAAAACCCGTGGCCACAAAAAAATTTTTGTTCATTTGGCCTTTCCTCAGAAATCAGTGGTCCGCCGATATTGTCCGAAATATATATGTTTTAATTATGATCCGTTCACCCAATCCTGAGAACTAAATTGGGTCCCACGACTCAAAAACGAAATAGTTCAAAAGGAAAAAACATATATATTCACAAACACTGCGTATTTTGGTATATTGAGCATCAAAATCCGACCACATAATCCGGAGATTCAAAAAAAAAAAGTGGTAAAATTTTGATTTTCTTCAAACATTTTTTTTTCCAAAAATGAAGTAAAATGCCGTGTTCTGAACGTGATTACTTTAATTTGAGCAATCTTAAATCAACCAAAAATTGTGACAAAAACAATGTCTAAGATCCAAATATACGAATTTAAATTTGTTGAAAATTGTCCAAACTAAATATCGGATTATTAATCGAACACGTCTAATATTATATTTTTCAGAATACCAACTATTGAAAAGGTCTAAAAACCTTATGATGTGACGATTTAACAAAATTATACAGCTGATTTGACAGTAAAAAAAATATATTTTTTAACTTGTGGCATATTGTGTACGGTATTAATGAAAAAAAAAGAGTCATTTGTAGATTAAACAACAATTCATAAACAATAATATTAATAATGCAATTCATTATGAACATAGAATAGTTAAATTAAAAGAGAATAAATTAAAATGAATGCTGTGATATACTTTTTAATAATATGTTCAGCAATTTACGCTGGAATAACATGGTAAGTAAGAATGATAGAAAATTATTTTGACACACCCTCAGTATGTTTTTATTAGAAATTACATCAATTATTATTATTCTTATCAGAATGAAAGCAATTTAATCAATTTTATGGTTCATTTACTTTTAGGGTATTGCCAAAAGTTATTGGTTATTTTCTAATTAAACGTTTTAAAATTCAAATACAATTTGGACGAATAAGTTTTCCATTTTCGTTGCGGTCAGTCAAAATCGTAAAAAATGGTTTTTCAGTGGTATAAATAATTTAATTACTTTTCTTAATTCACAAAAAAATTACTTGGATGTTTTTAATATTGCTTTGAATGTTTTCTAATTAAAATAGCAAATCGATGAAATAAGTATTAGAAGCAGTTTTTTCAATTCAGATGTTACCAAACTACTATCGATTAATATTCGTGATATACGAATTAATAAAGACATAAATCAAACCACATCAATCAATAATCAAAATGACGAAAATAATAAACGGGATGAAAGTGTTGAAAATGAAATGGTAAATGTATTAGATTTTCGAAATAGAAAAGTTCCACCGAGTATTGTAACGTTTGCCCAAGTAAGTGAATAAAAGATGAACCAGATAAACTGTGCAACGCATATAAATTTATATATATATATTTTTTTTTTCTTTTTCTTCTTTTTCTAGTTTATGTCAATTCATGTGCACAATATATCAGTGGTGCTAATGAATAACAATTTCAATCCAAGTTGGTTTCTGCATGCCACCGCTGGTGAATTACATTTAGATGGAAGTACACTACATAACGCTAAAACATTAATTGTAACAGCAGCATTAAATGATGCTCAGGTTAGATTTTTAATTATATCTTCGGTTCAGTCGGCTTTATAATTTGAATTTTCGACAGGCTAAAATTTTACGGCATTATACATCTTCAAAATCCCAAAATGATGTTCACAAATCAAAACCATGTTTAGCTGAACTAAGTTTTGGCATTGCATTGGATAGTGTGCTGATTGCAAATGGTCCGATATTTTTGGAGAAAATTCAATTAATAATGAATCATACAAAAATGATAATACACGGCGGCTTATATGATTTTATTAGAGATGCGAAATATTTTAGTAGTACCGAAACAAAAAGTAAAAAAATAAAGACATCAACTGTCAGCCCACCACGATTTAATAGTGATGAAGCATATCAAAGAATATCACCTATTATACCAAAGGTACGAGACAAACATTCTGAGATTATTATAAAAACTTTAGCTATATTTTCATTTATTCCTTTCAGAATTTTATAATAAAAATTGAAAACGCAACCATTGCTGCTGTAAAGGAACATTCATCTGACGATTTTTCAGCTAAGCTGCAGTCTCTAACGGTACAGTCATTAACATAATAGCAGCTGAATAAATAATTAATTTTTA
The DNA here is from genome assembly GCA_011634745.2 of Catotricha subobsoleta. Taxonomy (NCBI): domain Eukaryota; kingdom Metazoa; phylum Arthropoda; class Insecta; order Diptera; family Cecidomyiidae; genus Catotricha; species Catotricha subobsoleta. Next base: position 14,925 of record JAABKK020007781.1, read on the forward strand.
TATTAAATTTAGTTAAATGGAAAATTTACGACTAAAACTATTGAGAATGAATTTCATTTGCCGACATTGTATACTGGTCTGCAACTCCAGCAACTTGAGATTGATACGAAACATGAGAAGTTATTGTTTATTGAACAATTTACGATTGATTCAAAGGTAATATTACTTCATTTTCTATTTTGTAAATAAGATAAGTATTTGTTTCTTTTTTTTTTTTAATTTAGCTGGAAGACCATATCCTAAATACTTATTTCAAATTGAAATCATTTCAATTAGTGTATAATCATAATGAAATCTATGATTGGGTCAGCAATAATCTATTTTCATATAATTCATCAACTCATTCGAAACCATTATCATTAATATTACCCAATTCGGGTAAAAGTGATCGTCGTTTTTCTTTTGGTAGCTCATACGAAACACCATTAGAATGGTTAATGAAACAAATTGTGGTTAAAGGTTGTGCAGAACTATGGAATATATCAACATTATTGAAATTAAATGATCAGACAGCATCAATCAGTGTTAGTCATACAAAATTATTACTTGAACAATATGATGAGAAACGCAGTAGTGTATATAAAAATCATATGATTAACTTATTATTAAATACACGACATTGGAGTACAGAATTAATGATTGAATCATTATGGTGGTCATTGGGCAGTGCTACACGTGACAATACATTAAAAAAGAAACATACTCGGGGTAGCCCATTCTTTTTAGGTGTTAGTTTAGTGAAACTTAGTAGCTATGGAAATGCAACAAAACTGGATTTATCTATTCACACTTTACGCACCGAATATAGTGCAAATTTAACTGAGTTTTTACTAAAAATGAAAGAATGTTATCATCAATATGGGTTCAGTAAAAAATCGAAACCTTTAAAACATCAACCGCCAAAAGTTGTTGATACATTTGAAAATACTTTGATTCCTTGGATTTTAGTAAATGCAAAAATAACAGACATAACTGCATTTCTATTTAATAAATATGATGCTTGTATATTGATTAGCTTAACTGAAGCAACATTAGCTAGAACACAGCAAATAACTGTTTTAAAATTAGATGGGTTTCAAACGGCTATTCAAGATACTACAGTATCAAAAAGTAATTCTTTAATGAGCTTAAATGATTTTACTGATATTTTTTCGAACATTAAAGTCATTCGAATAGAATATTATGTGAAAAGTCGACCAAAACTACCTACTATAAATCAATTTAATATTTATATTATAAATGATACTGAAGCAATGTGGAATTCAAATCTTCATATGCATTGTTTAACGTTAATTTTAGATATTAAAGAATTTAGTAGTCAATTTGCACCAAAAGTGCCTGAACTAAATACGAAAATAGCATCAAACATAGCGAAAACGCAACCAAATACATGTGATGATGACAAAAGTTCGGCCAGCCAACAGAAAACATTATTTGAAATATACGCTGAAGGCAATACGGTATTTGGAATTAAACTATCAGAACGTCATACCATGCAAATATTTTTCGAAAATTTCTATTTGAGTCGAAAAGAGCGATTTTTTATTTCCATGGAGAAAATATTTATTAATATTGATGAAATGCATATTTTTACATTTAAAGATGTTGATATACAGTCAATGCCATCGCTTGATTGTCTACGGGCCGAGCGAAAGAATTATGATAATTTTGTGTTAGCCACAAATCAAGTTTGGATCACAACAATTGGTGGACTAACTGGAATATTTCCATACGATCATGATTTTGCCGATGCAATACAAAATGAATTTAATTCGGTTATAAAATGGATTAAAACGGTGCATGATATCAAAAAAAGTGAATTTACAGTGGATTCCCCGTTACCCAGTGATTTAATCATTCAAATAAAAGAATTTCTTTTGGAAATGAGTGATGATCCGTTTGAAGTTAAATTGCGCGATAATTATGTATTGCTTGTTGATGAATATCACGAAAGTGTTAAACGTGAACAATTGTTTCATCAAAAAATACAGCAATTATGTGCTGATAGATTATTGTTGCCAGCTGAAACACTAGCCGAACTTCATGCAAGTTTAGTGAGGAAAAATTCTGAAATTTATATTCAACGTTCGAAAAAAATCAATGAAGGCGGACCAACAAGAACCAGACTATTTGCGTGGATCTTAACGGATTTGGAAATCATGGCAATGGCTGATCCATCAATACATGGAAAAGAAAATGTTACAAGAACTATGCGAGAAATTGATGCAGACAGTCCTTGGCCAGAGGAAGGACTAGAATTTGTTACACTTTGGTGTCGTGCTGTTAATGTCAGCTGTTCAGAATGGAAATTTATGTTGAGGTAATAATTGCAAAATATCTACAATGAAATTTATTCAGATCTTAATTAAATTTTTCATTCAGGGATTTTCCACAACCAATGTTTTATGTAAAAAATATGCGATTATTTGGAAATCTGTGTGGAGCAGAGCAATTGGCACCGCCCAGAGCTAAACGTGATGTCATAATTGAAATTGGTAAACCATTTGGAACTGATATGGTACAACGAGGAATGACTTCTTTAAAATTTTATCATGACTTCGACTGCGACTTAGATCTTTGTAGTTATGCTTTTGGACCTTGTTGGGAACCTGTAAGAAAACTACTTTTTCATGAATAATGTTGTTTTTAATTTTATAACTTTGTTCTAAAAGGTAATGGCACAATGTAATTTAAGTTTTGAAAAAATATCTACACCATCAAAGGATCCTAGCCCTGCGGTACCATTTTGGGACAAAATGAGATTACTATTTCATGGTCGATTAACAGTTATAGCAAAACAATTTACTGTATTATTACATGCATCTTTAGATCCATATAATACAACCGAAGAAATGGAACTAAGTTGGCACAATTGTGGAATTGTTTGGACAAATGCAAAAGTTATGTTTAAAGGAGAATTAAATGTAAAATTTATAGCTCTATCCCTATTGAACTCGTTTAATATTTGTTTTTTTTTTTTTTTTTAGGTTTGCGTAAGAACTGCATCTCGTTACGATGATTGTCGTTTATTGCATTTTCCAAATTTAAAATTAACTTTTAAATTGAATTGGGTCTGTTTGGCTAATCCAAATGATCACCATGCTGTAATACCATGTGCGCCAGATAAGCTTCCAGAGTATTCAAGCAACCAAGTATGTCTTCAAAAATAAGATAATATTTGTGTATTTGTAATATCAATTTATTTTAATTTTAGGTTCATGATTCGTTCAGAGCCTTTCGATCGCAAAATTTAAATATTTGGATTTCATTTGAAACGAAACCCCTTCCGGGGCAACAAAATGAATACGATCTGCCAAATTTGGTTTTATATGGCAGTACTTTGCGATGGTTTGAAAGTTTAAAATTAATTTTATCGGGTGTTACGCGCCCTACAAGACGTGGTCCAGTTTTTAATAATATTCGACCAAGAAAGAAACAATTAAGTCGACATTATCGAAAGGCTCATTTACAAATGAGTTTGCATAAATTTCAGGTACATTTCTGATTTTAAGAATTTGGGTCACCACGCTGAATACGCCTTTTCTGTAATGGTAGTTACCGATATTCAGCATAATTGTTTTTATTGCCATTTCTAAAATGCACTTTCAATGGAAAAGAGATTAAGTCAAAATTATTTACATATTATAATACGATAAACAATTTTCCCTTACATCTCTTTCTTTAGAAATTGTAATAAAAACAATTATGCTGAATATCGGTAACTATCGTTACAGAAAATGCGTATTCAGCGTGGAATGACCCATTTGTGAAAGAAAAAATTAATATTGTAATATTATTTTAGGTTGTGTATTGGATGTCACATGCTTTACATCGTGGTTTTGAGTTAAATGGAGGGCGAGTAACGTTTAGCTCTGAACATACTTTGTCTTTATATCCTATTGATGACGGTTTAATTCATCGTCCACGAGCTGACTGGGCAACCATGTACATGAATTGCGAACTAAACGATGCTGAGATATGGCTTAAGAGTATTTTAAATGACAAAATGGATATCAGCACGGAGAACATATCAAATCCGGACAATTTGAAAATTGTTAAATTCTATTTCTTGAGCTTAGCAAAAGTTTCGTATGGTCGCGAAGCGTTGATTCAGTCTGGTGGTACTAATGCAAAACATAAAGATACACCAGCCCATAAACTCGTTGTGTATGATTTGAAAGGTGCTTGGACAAAAAATAATCGTGATGTAGCGTTTGCTTTGTTTGATTCATTCATGAAATCACAAAAATTGAAAAATAATTTATCAACAGAAGCTTTAAAGGGTTTCCGAAAGGAGGGAACATCAACACCATTGAAATCACGCAATACTCAAAATAATTCAACACCATCAGGATCAACGGGACAAATTTTAGGTGCCAGCGGAAGTTCAAATACTTCTTCGTCATTAACCCAGAAGCAACAGACAAGTCATGCATCGACAATGTTACAGCAATTAATAGCTGAAGCAGATCATAAATTTAATGTTTATAGTGATGATTTATCAACGCAGACACGTGAGCAGCAGCTCCAGGGTTTGCAGGCGTGTCAAGACGAAGATGTGACTCAATATAATTGGTTTATATCGTTAGTAAATTCTCAGGTTTTACTAAAAGGATGTGAAACATCTGGATATGTGATATTAAGTGCTGCTAAAGCTGAAATTTTACAACGTATACACAGACCGGTGTGGCGTGATCGAAGCTTAGTTTCTAAAACAACATGGGTTGGATTTCTAGAATGTATGCAATATTATGCGACAGTTAGCCCTGGGGAAAATGACTCATTACTAGACGAAAATATTATGTGGTTAACGTTAGATAATATTCAGGAAAAAGATAGAGACGCAACTGTGATAAATGAGTTACCTGATTTGCCGCATTTAGTTGGTAGTGGACAAAGTGTTGGTGGTGTTGTTTCTGAGACTGTTGGAGCACCTGGAATACCAGGACTAGGTGAAGCTCATCCCATTCAATTACAAAGAATTGTGTCCCGGTGTAAATGTGAATTTTTTTATGTCAGCTATGGTGATACAATTGATCCTGGGTCTCTAACCGAAGTGCCGGCACCACCACCAGAAGAAACAATAAGCCCATGGGAACGACAAGACGATCCCGTTGATGCATTTACTTTAATGCATCACGATTTAGATGTGTGTACAAATTCACTACAGTATGCTATGATATTAGATATTGTTAATAATTTAATGTTGTATGTTGAACCGCAACGAAAGCAAGCTTTGGAGAAGCTGGCGCGAATGAGATTTCAGTTACAATTATATAGCAGTGAAGACCAAAAACGACCCATACAACATTTACAAACTCAAGTACGAAGTTTAATGTCAAAAATGAGAATACTTGAAAAGGATATTCATTTGATTGGAAAAGCTAGAGCGGAAGAAGGCGATAGCGATGAACTTAAGCATGGATATGAGGAAGTTCAGGTTACTATTTTGTCGGTCCTGCTTTAAAGTGTAGTATAGACTATTAAACATTATACATTAAGTATATATTCGTTATAAGATCCATTTTCCCATCAAAGTGGAATGGTCTATGCTACACTATAAAAATGGACCGACGCCTTGTTGGTTTTTATTCTTTTCTGGTTAGAAATTTAACGTACCATTTTTCTTCTTATACAGAAGCAAATTAGAGAGTGTAAAGAGATGCTTAACACACAAAGTGAAGAATTAGATATGATGTTGTCATGTTACAAGGAAACACAGCTCTCTGCTATGAATAAGTTAGCAACAATTCGTAAAGATAAACCGGTGACAATTGTTCGGGCTAATGAAATTTGTTTTAAACATGCACAATGGCGTTTAACTGAAGCTGATGGACAAATTGGCATTGCTGATTTGATTTTGAGCAACTTTCTGTATACAAAAAAATCAAAAAGTGATGATTCGGTGGAACATTTATTAGAACTTGGTTACATCCGTATGAATAATTTAATTCCACGTGAAAATTACAAAGAAGTTTTATGTCCAACAGAAATTCAAAAAGACATGCCGGTAGATCATCAAAGAGTTTTACGTATGTTTTGTCGAGAAAAACCACCTGTTGGAGGTATTTCCGTGAAGGAACATTTTGAAATAAATGTAGTTCCCATAACATTGGCTATTACTAAGAAATTTTATAGCACAATGTTAAAGTTTTGTTTTCCTGATCGTGACACATCCGATGCTGATGTTGCAGATGATATGGACGATGGAACAGTTTCTGTAGCTGGCAGCTCTGCATCAATTAAATCGAGTGGTTCATCAAAGAAGGCTCTTAGTAAATCTAAGAAAAGCAATAAAGATTCTGAATTTTACGTTAAAATTGAAAAAGATGATGTTGAGAAAATGAAAGAACGTGCTGAGAAAAATAAATTATTTATATATATAAAAATACCGGAAGTGCCTGTTCGGGTCAGTTACAAAGGGAATAAGGAGAAAAATTTTGAAGATATTACGGATTTTTCGTTAGTCATACCAACACTTGAGTATCATAATGTAACATGGACTTGGTTAGATCTTTTATTAGCCATGAAATCAGATAGCCGAAGAGTTATTTTGTCGCAGGTAAACTTTTTGCTATTAAACATTTCAATTTTCCACCAATCATATAAGTAAAATAATTTTTTCAGGCAATCAAACAAAAATTACAAATTCATCGGCATAAACCACTTACATCGATCGGTGAGCGTGCTTCACCACAGGAAGAAGATAAAGCCAAAATGCTATTTGGAAATCGGCATGCGGTGAGTAAAAAAAATAAAGGCATGATCCAATTAAGTTAATTCGATACTCGGGCAATTATTTCAAGATTATTTTTAAGTGTTTTGAATAAAATATAATTAATCTTTTTTTAATACTTCTGTTTTTTTAGTAACCTAAAAATTAATTGTCTTTCTTTTTCTGTTATGCTATTTGCTATTAAAAAAGCATGGATCTAAGGTACTAATTTTTTATTTATTTATTTGGTTTTAGGTACTTAGTTGAGCGAAAATCATAATTTTATATTTAATATTTCATGGGGATCTTGAAGAAGCATTTTTATCTTTTCCAAACTAAGTACACAAATAGTTTTTGTTTTAAATTATTTTTTCTGGTTTCTATTGAATCATTAAAGTATATTTCTGTTTATTTCTATATAATACATTTTTTTGTCGAAAGGTAAAAAGGCTGCTTCATTATTTCTAATGTTTCAAATAAATTTTGCTTGGTAGAATTAGAACAGAGCTCTCAGACGCGACTTTTTTGAAAATATGAGTGAATTTGTATTTAGTTATGAAATCAAATTCTCTATTTTCTGTGGTGTAAAAACTCATGAAGTCGTGTTTGAATCTTTAATTATAAATTTAATAATTCTATATTTTATTAAATTGATTGTTCAGACCAAAAGCAAACATAATTGGCGTTTTCGTTCTATGTCTTTTCGACGTTAACAATTGTATTTGAGTTCAATTTATTATAAAAAAAAAAAAAAACAAACAACAAACAATGGATTGAAACAAATGCTGACTTTATGGATATCGAATGGATGATATAATTTTCCACAACAGTGCACATCGATAATTAGCATGCAGCTTCATAAAATTATCTTCATTTCTGTTCAACTTCTAATTTATATCTAATTATATTTTGAGAACTTGCATGTTTTATTCCTAATATCAATTGAACAGGTCTTTATTAACACATTTATTAGATAGATAGTTTTTTTTTTAAATTTTTTTAATCAATCATTAAAATGCATTTAATTACAATTTATTTTTCTTCAAATTTGCAGGCAGAAAATAAGAGTCAAAGAAGAGGCGTATTTAAATTTTCTTCAAAGCAATAAAATCATTTCATTCATGATTTAAATTTTTTTTTTTTTTTTTTAGGCAATAAGATAAGATAACGGGTTTTATAAAATATCGAATTCTTTAGGTGCTGACCACTCAAACGGTAATTTTATGGAAAATGAAAATAATTTAATAGTCAACGATCCGATTCGAAGTCATTTATGTTTAAATATATGTAGCAATAGGTAGCACTAAATTTTGTTGAATTGTTATAACCCTAAAGTGTTTTTTAATTAAAAATCGCGCTGTATGCAAATCGTATTATGGAAAACTGAATAAAGGTACTATTTTTTTTTTGTCCCCCCCAAATCGAGATAGAATAATTTTTTCAAACTTAAAATATGTACTATTTTTTTAAAAAATCGAGGTAGGGCTGAAACTTAAAAAAACATACTACTAAAATCGACAGGGTAATATTTTTTTTACATCTCTGTCCCCCCGAGTGCATCAATGAGCACAAGGTATATCTTATATAAGTTATAATTATAAGTATATGTATAATCTGCAATGTATACTTATTATTACATATTACTATTATTATTTTTATTATTATTATTATTATTATTATTATTATTATTATTATTATATTTAGGTATACAAAATTAAAATGGAAATATTTCTGAAACTATATAGTTTCAGTTATATGAAGTTTATATTGTACATTAGAAGATCTTTACACTAGAATTGTTATATCTAATTTATTGCATATTATATGGATACATTATATTAAGTATATAAAATTTCAATAATATTAAATTATTTCTAAAGACATACCAAGAGTATCTAAAACTCTACACATAAAAGTATACCATATGCATACAGTGTTGTATAAAGTACACTTTAAAATTCATACTACATATTTACTTTACAGTGTTGAGGCATACTTTTACACTAAACACTACATACACATCACTCACATCTTCAGTGGCAGTCAATATTGAATTCAATTATTTTGTTTTTTTTTTTATAAATAATTTACATTTTGCTGGTTAAATTACCTAAAAAATTTAAACCATCAGCACTTAAAAAATTCGATGGTCAAAAATCTCCCATGCAAAATCCGGTTAGCCTAATATAGAATCTTTGAGAGAATTTATCTTTTTATTTAGTTACCAACATAGAAATATATATTTATATATAATATATAATATATATACAATATATATTATAGTTTCTACCAATAATTAATTTAATTTATGAATTAGATTGAAGTTTACCAGAATTATTTTTAATTCCATTGTAACTGTAAGGTTTAAGTGTAGTGATATATAATATCCTATATTTTTAATTAATTTATTTTTATTATTAAATGGTAATATGCGCACTTAAATAATTGTATAAGAGAAGGTTTTAATTTTTAATACCGATATTCACAGTATTGGGCATTATATCAAATTAAAGAATATTAATTTTAGAAAAAATATTAATTTGTTTTATTATTTAATGAGACGATGGAAAGTTTTATGGTAAGGTAGGTAAGGTAAGTAAGTCATATATGACGCTATTGATCTTTTAAATATGTTGAATATATTTTATATTATTAGTAATTCAAAATCAAAACCAACGATATTTTGCTACCATAAAATTGTAAATACTAAATACTAAATACCAATATATAATTTACGGAATGCATCTTTTTTGAAAGCCACTAATTTTTTTTTACATGTATAGTTTGTAACATACAGGCGCGTAACTAGGGTTGCTAAGAGTACAGATTTCATTATTTAGCCGGATTATTTCTACATTTAATGCCTTTTTGTGCCGATTCGGAGCTGGGTCCTTTTTACTTAATTTTTGAGAAAATTCGGTCGAATTTTTAAAATAATCAACTATTGGTTTGGCAAATTTTACTTTTACTGGTACATAATTTCCGATATTTGAATATTGCGCCAACTTTAGCGCACGTCATGTTTAATTCGTTGGTTTAATATTCCCGCGGATAGCGTAAATAAAATAGATTTTAAAATTGAAATTTAAACGACAAGGTATTTTTTAAACGAAAAATTTCAAAAAAAAAATCATAGGACGACCCTAAGTCGTGTTCGAACGATGATATTTTTTATCGCTAGCACGTTTCAAACTTGACACCTAAAAATAACCTAAAACGTGTCTTTGGTACCAATACTGCATACAAAATATGGGTACCAAAGTGTGATTTGAGGTTATA
>JAABKK020007792.1:0-24907 GCA_011634745.2 Catotricha subobsoleta
ACAAAATAGTTCACAATCATCGTTTGTGAACTATTTTGTAGTGCGCGTTGAACATGCGCAAGTACCAAAAAATTTCTCAAAAATTGAAGATACCTATACTATGGTTTACTCTAGATATTATAATAAATATTAAATATAATTTGGTCAGTAATTACATAAATGTTTTGGTGGGTCAACCATCAACTCTGGAGTTATTAAATCATCGCCCATCTAAAGGGTTTGGAACTTCATCCGTAGATCCAGACGCCTTTAGATGGTCAATGGATTCCAACGAGTCCATTGATTTGGACCCGAGTGGGTAAATAACTCTTTTATCGGGGATGCATAACGGGCTCTCGCGGCTTACATGCTGGGTCTTTGACTCACCCCTTGTCATCAATCCATCCATCCACATAAATGTTTCAAGAGATTTAAGAAAAAATTAGGACTATTCGTCATTTCCAATTTGATATTTTTATTTCAATTTTAATAAATTCCCAAACACCACATATATTTTTTTTTAAAGTGTAATTGAAAATAAGTAAATATAGTTTTGATGTTTAGTTAGATAATTTAATAAGTTTTCCAACAGCTCCAGGAAATGAACTTATTTGTTCAACAATTGCAAACGATATGACCGCATTTTATTTTGGTGCCTTACTGCCAAAATCATATAAAAATATAAAATTAACAAATTTATAATTTAAAATAAAAATTGTCACCCTCCTATAGGGCAGACAGATCTTATACTAATTATCTATTATCCATGATGCAAAATATGTGTATTTAAGCTAACGAATAACATCAAATTTGTTTGAAATATTGTGGTTAATATAACCCAAATATGTAAGTATTTGATATACATATTTAAGAAAGTAAGAAAAAAAATGGAGAGTACTAAGATTAAATGTAATACTATCATTATAATGGAAGAATTGGTGGATTCAAAAATAATGTAATCTTAACCGTTTTTACTGCAGAAGATAAATGATAGGAAAATGTTAAAGGTGCTATAAGAAACACATAAAGAATTTTAAACATGTGTAAAAACAATGCAATTTTGGGCAAATATGAAAAAAAAAAAAACATTTTATTTTTGTATAATTGTTTTGTTTTTGTTTTTTTTTTCATTTGTGGTTTGGAATTGATTTTACAGAGGCATAATATGTGACTGAAATAATATTACTTATAGTTTACACACTTAATAGTACTCACCGCACAGCGCACACAGCAATTAATGTACAATTAACAATAAAATTTCACGTATTTTAAAGCAAATGTGAAATAAAATGTAAAACATTTAATATTTTTTTTATTTATAGATCTCCAAATATAATAAAATGTGCGGAACTTGCTGCATGACACGTCATTTACTATTACTGAGATGAATTGGAATATATTTAGTACATGTAATATATGAAGATGATGCAATACCAGTAAGAAGAATAATTTCCTGTAAATACATATTTATGGCAATCGATTTTTTTTATATAAGTTGATTTATGTTTTTTCTTTATCGAATTAATAATTTATAGAAGTTGAAACAATTTCACATGCATAAATTGATGCACATATAAAAAAAAATTTGGAGAGAACTTAAAGCCTTTTATTTTAATTTGCTGTGGGAGTGACTGCGGCAAGTTTATTTTATATACATTTTATATATACAAAAAAGTGTTCGATATTTTGTGATAATATTTAGTGAATATGAAAACAATGGTGCTAAAAAAAAACTAAATATTTAAAAAATGCTATAAAAACGTGAGAAAAAATGTTCAACAAAATTATTGAAAAATAGCTTTCTATCTAAACGCTGCGGTATTAAATGAATCGAGAGGCTCTGAGACTCAGAGTCAACGTAATCCACTAACATTCTCCGTATTTTTAAATAATTGACATAAAAGATCAATATGCAGAACTACATTGAAATTTCAATTTCTTTATATATATATATTTTTTATTTTATCAAAACTGTGTTGCGTTTAAAATCTAAGAACTATTATACACGATGCATAATTTCGTACATAATTGCTTGCAAATGGTCTATTTTACCGATAATTTCTTATATCTTTCCTACTTGCACTTACTTGTATGGAAATGTTTCTATAATTATTTTTTTATACGTGCAAGTTTTTACGAACGTAAAATTATGTACACACACAGGTATAAGCAATGTCTGAGCAAACGCTATAATTTTGACCGGAATAGAGATCATTAATTCTTTGGCAAAAATGTTGAAAAACAAATGTAACGAAGTTCCAAGTTCCTATAACTATCTAATAACTCGAAATTAGTGAAAATGACAGTTTTTGATTTTGAACGACTAAATTATAAGTTTTTAATGCTAGCGATAAACCAGCAAGATACTCCGAAATAACAAAAGTGGATTAATAAGCGAGGTAAATAATTAATTTTAATTATATTTAGGTAAGTAGGGTGTATTTGATAGCAATATCAATGTAAATACAACTTATTTGATGAAAAAAATTAAATAAGAAATATGTATGAATTTCGTTTCATCCACGATTGTTAATCTAGAATATATTGCTCTTGAACGTTTTAAATACTTCAGCGCATTAATACAATTTATAATAAATAAGCACATAAAATTTGTTGAATAAAAATTATTATTACCTAACTTTTTATTAATATGACAATTTACTTTAATGCCATTGAACGTTTAAAAAACCATTTACAATATAACTTAAGTTAGTTATTTATTAATACATATATTAGCATAAAATGTTGAAAATCAATTTCATTAAAATAATTAACTGGACAAAATTCAACCTATACAAAATGATATCATAATATCCTTTTCAATAATTTTCCATAATGTTAATTTAACCAATTAAAATGTAAATTGTAAATAATAATAATAATAATTCCATTTAACAGTAACAACTGTGTTGGAAAATGGTAGAACCGATTTATAAATATAAATTTTCATCAAATATAAGAGTTAGAAGTCCTCTTTTATAGCCCAACAAATTTCAATAAAGAAAATACAATTATAAATAGGCGTAATTATACAATTATGCATACCATACAGAAATTAAATGAAACAAAATTTCCGACAATTTTGATTGATCTACTTACCATTATAATAAACAATTGAAATAATAATTTTGCGCTAAAAAAGTACCCGGGAACCGTATATAAAGCGTTATATATACTTAATGTTTGGCCGCCCCAGCCTATTTGTTAATATTAATAAAATTTCTATTTAATAGAAATTTTCATAACCAAAATAATAATATATAAAATATCCATCACTGAAATTAACAAATTTATAACATGTCATGTTTTATGTGACATACAATAATAATAAAGTGAATGTTGTTGATGTTTGTCGTTCGTCGTGAACAAGCTATACAACAAATTGAACATTGTTTTTAACTATAAAATGGTTAACTGTTTAATATTTTAATATAACATGAACAAAAAAAATTTTTTTTTTTCTTGTGTTTTGCTTTTGGGATGAGTGTATATATGAGTATGCCGTGTTTGTGCATATTGTAATATATGATTTATATTCATCACTATGTATATAGAAATACCTAAAATTAATATTGTATACAATTATAAAACTTAAAGCTCATTTTCATGCCCTTCAATGCTTCAACTGTTTATCTATACAATAAATGTTTTGTTGATGTTTGAGTATAAATATGTTTTTAGTAGTTGATATTTGTACAGTTTTGTAGCGGTGGTATTATACAAATACATATGTTCTGTGCATATGAAATACTATTTGTTATAACATAATTTACTAGTCTTACAAATTTATTTTATTATCATCATCATCATCATCAGCATAATCGTCATCATCGTTATCATCATCATTTTCATTATTTATAATCATAATCTTAATCATAATAATCATCAACATGATCAAATATTTTCTATTAAATAAAATATTTGGAAATATTTTTGTGGTATAATTTTATATTGCTGGAGTTTGGTTACTTCGGGTTGGTTCTATAACTTAGGGGGTACCGAAAAAACAAATTTTTAACTCTTAAATTTAAATAGTTTGAGGGGAGTCCAAATTTAAGCGATTAACGTTTTTAAATTCTTATTGACACAAGAAAAGCTTACTTTATTTGGATAAAGTAAAAAAAAAATGTTCTGTTCAGAACGCCCTCCTAATATTGTATATTTTGAACATTTATAAGAATAAAAGAGGCGAATTAACAAAAAAATTTCAGATAACGTTTACTGTAAACATTCGACCTACATTTAATAAAATATTTATTTTTATTTTTATAGCACCTTAATAGGGCGGTACATATTTACATTTTATAACTCACATTTCATTTTTACACATATATTGTTCATTCATGATCACATATTAATAATAGTGGAGGAATTCTAAGCCGAGATCGGCGAATTATAGGAGCTAATTTAAATAAGCTAAGCATTTTAGATGCATATAGGTGCAAAGAACTATTTCCCAAAAATCCTTACCTCTAGGAGGTGTACAACTGTAGTAACTAAATCGTTGTTAAATTGATTTTTTTGGTTGAGAAATTTTAATTTTCATGCATTTCCCGAATTTTCCTTCCTGGAAATTTTGGTTCTGATTTTAGGGCTCTGGCTGGTCCCTGATCTGAAGTATTAATTATTAACCAGAATTCAAGATGGCGGCTATACTCGTATCTACAGTTGCACACATCCTAGAGGTGGGGACTTTCTGAAAAACTCTTATCTCTGCCCCCGCTACACACGTGCAAATCGGCTTGCTTATTGCATTTAGATCTCCTTCAATAGCTAGAATTCCTCCACTATAATGCTGTCCTATTATGTGGTATTATCCCTATTACCATTATTATTGCTATTATTATTATTATTATTATTATTATTATTATTATTATTGTTATTATCTACCAATGTTCTATTGATAATATAAAAAAAGGAACTATTATAATGCTGTTCACGTGAATGTAATATTTTTTTATTTTTTTTATAAACAAACGGTTCTATAATAATTTTAACGTTATTTGAACAATAATGATAATTCAATTTAAAATAACAATAGTTTTTTTCTGAAATTAATATTTCATGATTATTAGATTATGTTTTATGGTTAATAATGAAATTGGTTGAATTTGTGGATTTATAAATATATTTATTGTTCATTCTTTTGTATTTATGTGGTGTGTTTCATTTAGTTGAAATTCATTTCAATAATTTATTTTAAGCTTTTCAAGTATACTTCGAAATCATTGATTTCAAATTAATCAAATCAAAATATGATGGCCTTTTATTGAAAAGTAACGGGGTAAAATAACCAATATCCATCCAATCTAGTTTTCATAGTATAACAAAAGGGAAATTATTATGACATTGGACAGTTGACGAAAATTGGGTAGTTTACCTTTATGATTCGTATAATGTTTTATGTAATAGATTTAAAATTATTTATTAGATTCGTTTTGTTTGGTTATTGCTCTATTAAAATCATCGCATTATATACTTCTTTAGTTTATATTGTATAGACACCGTACCAGACATCGCCAAGATTGTTCGTATGCGGAATTAGCAAAATTCCATACAACTTGATATATAAAGTCAATCGGAATAATAATATTTCCGTATAAGAAAAATTTCGGCGGTAGACCCCCCGCTACGGTTGGTCTAATAACTCTAACAGTGACGTGCACAATGAATTCTTAAATCTTTACAAATTCAATAACAGTTGAAATGTTTACCTGTTACAAATCAACAGTTGGGCTTTACTTTAATAGAATTTATTATTAGTTTTATTATTTATTATTTATTTTAAAGATTTATAACCTGAGCTTCTGTGGTTAAATAAATAAATATGAACTATATTTACTATAGTGAATAGGAGTGGATCATTGAAAAAGAAATAAATAGCTAATATATAATATTAATTATTATTGGATCATGATAATTATATGAAAATATTTCTCCTGATATATATGAAACCATACAGAGATATTAAAATCAATAGTTTGTAAGTATCCAGTACTATTATAGTTCGTATATGCTAAGAATAATTAATGAGTAATTAAATAATTATAACTGTATAGTTAGTAAAGATGAAAAATATATGCGAGATATGATTTATTTATATCCTTGCTCTTGCTCAATGGGCATCAACTCTAATACTCGATTCGAATAAGTAATGTAAAACATTCCGATTACATTTTGTTCATTTGATGCCCGTTATTTTTTTTTCAAACAAAGGATTTGACGTCATCATTTCGTTATAATTCCATTTGGAAATAGATTCTTTAGTCTAAGTTATATTTAAATCAAACAAATGCATTATGCTCTTATTACATTTTCATTTATACCTGCAATAATGTAGCGATACTAAAACTAAAATATATTTTCAATGAAAATCTGATTTTATCCAAAAGGATAGTAAATAATGTATTAATTAATCTCTAGATCTACTAATAATAATACTAAAACATGAACAAGCCATTTATAACATGGTTAGTTGGGTATAATTATAATACGAAATGTGCCTAACTATATCTATAAAATATAAAGCAACGTTGGTTGGTCGGTGCAACAGTCGCATGTATTTATGTTACATTATGTGGACATGGCATTCTTGCCAACAAATATATACAGTAATTGTAGATTTAGCTGACTAAAGGTTTATAGTTATGAATAGAAAATTTATAGTCATTATAACAGCTATATGGTAAACATGTGAAGGTAGATATATCGACCTAGTTAATTTTCCCACCTCCTTGTTGCCTACAATTCAATATTTATATATATTATTAAAATACATAATGTTAACTATCCAGGTACATTTTATAGCTTACAGCACTATAATGCGACAGAGATTGTTTAATACCTTAAGCATACAACAAGAATTTAATAATATTGTGTTGTCGATACGATGATATTAAAGTCCATAAAATATTTCTATAAGTACATAGCATATAATCATATTATTTAAAATTATGAACCAAATTACATTTATCTGAGACAGAAAATACACGACGACCTGTCTCCCCACGACAAAGTATTCACCATAGTTATTTTTTTTTCTCTTCATTTTCTTAATATTCTTAAACTTAATGTTAAGAAATACGTAAAATATTCTTTGTTATACGAGCAAAAATTAAATATTATTATAATTAATAGATTCAAATGAGAATCATATTTACACTAACTATTTCATATCTAAATTAAAATGCATAAATTTCATCTTTTTGATGTTAAATAAATGAAATAACGTTTACTAAATATTTCTATAAAATAGAATGAATACCCTTCCAATCTAAAAATTTCAAATCACTATATCCATAGCACAAAAGCTACTTATATCGTACAATTTTACATAATATACTTTGTCCATATACTAATAATATTTATGTTGATGCACTTTATGTAAATTAATTAAGAATTTCAAATATAAATTTCAATTTAAATGAAAATTTCTAAGTGTTTTATGATATTATTATCTAGTAAAATGTATTGTATAGGTAATTGTGTATTGTTTTGCAATAATAAAAATATTATAAAAACAAACAAACTATAAACTATAAACGTTTTAACTAAGTGTAGCATTTCAAAAAGAATTAACAAAATTTAAAAGAAAATAAAAATCTATTTACAATTTCTAAAATTTAAATTATAAAAAACAGATTAAAGAAAATAAATAAAAAAAAAAACTCTACAATTTTAAATATTTTATAAAACTAGAAAGTAAAATTTTTAGATCTTCTATTAAACATACCTTATTTGGTGCGCTCTGCAAACCGTGGAAAGGAAGATTCTCATACTCGCCAGGATCCGTCAAGGGATCTGCCGCCGCCGATGACTTGTCGTGTGCTATAAATTAAAGGGAAATTAATAAAATTAATAATATAAATATTGTTTTTGTAGACGGATTTTGGATTTAGAATGGATATTGTGGCGTATTGAATTTATTTTTTATTAAACATATGGTTTATCACATATATATATATACTAATTTAAATGTAATATTTATATGTGACCAAAAATGAATCAATTTTCTTTAACGAATTTACGAATATAAGAAATATTTACATTCGAAGATTTTCCAATATAACATTTTTCTATGATTTTTATTTTTTCAAGTTATTTCATAGCAATTTTTTTTACTGCATTTCTATCTATTGGTGTAAACGACTTGTTATAAAAATATTATTTATAATAATAAATAAATAATTCATAAAAATGTTAAAACTTTTAAAATTCATGGCTATTTGGGTTTTTAATTATTATTTTTTCTCTTTATTAGAATTTCCATGCTCAAAACGACAATATAAAATAAGATATAATCATGCCAGAAAAAGCTAATAATAACATTTATCTACTTACTATTGGAATTTATTTTTCGTTTCCTTGATTCAATTGTATTTGTATTTGGTAGTGCATCGGGAACACTAACGGGACGTACAGCCACTGGTGTTCGTTTATATGTAACAACTAATTTAAAATATAAAATAATAAACACACATTTCAGAAAAAAAAAAAAAAAACAAAACAAAACAAAATGAAAACAACAAGAACTCAATCAATGTGACATACTGAAAATGTTACTAACATTACAAATATTTTGAAATTTACAACATTGAAAGCAATAAAAAACGATATCATAATTACTCAATTTTCTTTCGTTTCTTTAGAAAAATATTTTTTAAATTCATAATTACCACCATTGCAGCTAGTAATTCCACTCAAATGATGTCTTTTATCAAACATAAGACCTGTACTTGAATTTGTTGATTTCCCACTACCAAACCAACCAGTCGCTCTAAGTAAATTAACAGCACGTTTATTACTTTTTGAGAAAATGCTGTCTTCGCTATTATTGCTATTGTTAATATTATTATTATTATTTGAATGTTTCGTGCGTTCTCGTCGCCATCTTAAACGTCCCAGAATTCTTTCAATTAAACTTGAACTTGTAAAGTTAATTAATTCGTCATTGTTATTATTATTTGTAACAGCTGTATATTCTATTAATCCAACACCACCATCACTAACAACTGTTTCATCTAAACAGCTGGCATTGTTGATATTCTGACCCCTTTGAATATCACTTTCACTCGTTAACAATTTATTTTCTGATATGGCTACACTTGTTGCTGAATCTATTGTTGTTGTTGTTGTTACTGCTGTTGATGCTACATTAAAAATGTTTAATGTACCATTTGTGTTTCTTGCTGGTAAAGCTGGCGGTGCAGCTCGTTTTAATAAATTAGAATTCTTTTCTTTGCCGCTCGTCTGTAATGTGAGTGATGCATTTTTTGAATTAGTATTCAAAAGTGGTGACGCATAGCTAACATTATTTGAATTGTTCGTTGATGTATTTGGACTTTGTATTCGATTTGCACATAGATTTTGTTTTGTATCAACTTTAACATGTACTAAAACACCTGGGCGTAATGGCCATTTCGGAGGACTTTTTGGAATTTCTGGTGGTGGTGGACGTGGCGGAGCGGATGTTGTTGTTTGCGTTGATAATACACTAAAGTTGATGAATAATTTGTTTGCGAGCAAAAAATTTGAAATAAAAAAAAAATGAATAAAAAAGAAACACAAATAAAAAAATTATAAACTTAAAATAATAATTAAAATGCAAATGAAATCAAGCATCGAACCCGTGTTATGATAATAGCAGAAAAACATTTAAAATGTTGATATTGGAAGAGTGCAATAAGTGCGTTACAATATTATGTATATTGAAATAATTGGTGCCTATGGAAAATAAATGATTGAAAATGGTATCGTATGTTTACAGTTGAATAGATTTGTTCAATAGTGCATGCGATATAAAAAAGAAGTTTATTGTAATAAAAAAACAGAAGAAAAGAAGAATAGACCGTTATTTTTTCCTTTAAATTAGTTGGTAGAAATTAAGAAAAAATTAAATAAGCTTTTTTGCAATTTCTTTTTGCATCGTATTTTCTTTAAACTTAAAAATCGTTATACAATAAAAATTATTTCTAAAGAAACAAGAACTTTTATTTTACCAATAGTACCTACTTATAGTACTTATCAGTTCGAACGAAAATTACCATAAACTTTCTGAAGTCTGGTGAAGCCTTTTTTGTTTACTTGGTGGTAAATGTTTTAAACCCTTGCATTCTTTTTAATTATAAACTGAATTAATGATCTTTATGGTGTTTACTTAAAAAAAAAAAATTGCAGAGAATTTCTAACAAGTGCCACATACTTTAAAATATGTGGACTATTACAGCATCGGAAATTGTACCAATATTAGCATTAGGCTTCATTTTTATTTATGGCAGTAAAATGCACGATACGCGTTCATTTATAATTTAAAACTAAAAGATAGAAAAAAATAACTTCCTATGCTAAATATGATTATGTCATGTCAGCGAATTATTAATATGCGTTAGCAAAATTCCGATTTCAACTTTCAAGTATAACAGATCTATAATGCATAATGCATTATGAGTTTTCAAAAATATATATATATATATTTGAAAAAAAAAAAACATATACTATAGAATTAAGTACCACCAGCAAAGCAGAAAACAAAAGGAAAATTGTTCTTTTTATTTGGTATTTTGGTTCATCTATTAATGCTTATGATAGAAGAGAAACAGGAAGCCAGGGTGAAATAAACGGAAGCAAATGGTATATGTATTTGACAACAACAACAACAATAAAATAAAAAAAAAACACCATTAACCATTATCATCATGATCATTCTCTATATATTATGTATATATTTTAGGTAGTGGAATGGAGTGGTTAGGTGCTTGTCTATATCACATATATCATGGAAATATGTACGATGTATGTACAGTTGTACATACAACAAAACAGAGACATAATAATATATAAAAAAAAATATGAAATATAAATATATATGTATATATAAAGAAAAAGAACTGCTGATGGCTGGTTATGTATCGTATATAGGAATGGACAATGTGAATATGCTACTGCTAAAAAGTAGACCCAAGACTAAACTAATTCCAGACTAGGATAATATGAAATACCAAAACATTTATAATACGCATAGAAAACTACAAGGTTTGACTAGATTGTGTACTAAAAGATATAAATAGGAGTTACGTTGATGAGGATAAAGGTGGTGATATTGTGTAATATGTAGTATATTTGTGCGAAGGGATGATATGAAATTACGAATAGAAAGCTGCTATGTTTTCATCATCTAAATGAAATACTATGATGAAAAGAAAAGTAAAATAAAACTAAATAGAAAATGAAATAAAAATGAAAAAAAAAAAAAAAAATCTCTCTTACCTTTGTGTAGCACTGATGGATAAATCCGTATGATCTTTTTTTTATTTTGAGTTTGGTGGGTAGAGTGTGTGATGGTAAAAAAGCAAAAAACAAACAAAAATTGCGTTAGTAAAACGAGTTAGTAATAGTTAATGAGTTGGTTGATTTTCTTGTATATAAAATAATAAAAACAGCAACAACAATATCAACGATATTTACAGAAAAAAATAAATAAATAAAACAAGAAAACAAGACGACAGAAAAAACAAACAACAAAACCAAATATATGTCAGTGAATAAACTGTTTATTGTAGGCATGATAAAAACAAAAAATGTTGGATTGACGAATGATAGATAGATATATGTGTGTATGTGCAATCCTTGGTCTTGTCTTTGTAAAAACAGTTGGAAAGTTGTGTGTTGAATTGAAAAAATGAAATCTATTCTGGAATCATATGTGGCTGAAATTATATGTGAAACAATAATTTACTTGGAATGCCAAAAAATAAAATAATAAAGAAGTACAAAATCTGGTTCAGGCATGCGAACAATATACAGGGTAAATATTGTTCACATCAAAATTTATCTCATCTCATTTTGACAAGGAATTTCTTTAGTTACAAGAATAATTTCTATTAATCACGGTTTTATATACAGAATGTTTGAACGTGTGTAACTTTGCGGAATACATATTTTATTCAATTGTTTTTCTAGGTGGTGTTAAACTTTTCTTTGTATTTTTTGGTTTATGCTTTTGTTTTTTTTAGACGAAATAGAATAATTTATTGAGAAATGATGACTTGAAAATTTTTATACTTGATGATTTCTCATAAACATTCATTACAATTGATTTTGGGCTATCTGAAGATATCATTTTGAATTAATGTGAACATTAGGTTTAATGTCTTCTTGGTGTTAGACATTACTTATCAGTTATCGCAAATGATAATGTTTTTTTTTGTATTTGATATGTTTCTCATCTGATGATCAATGAAATAAAATTAATTCATAAAACAAAAATTGAGCAGTTTGCATGAAAATAATAATCAAATTGAATTTCACGAAAAATGTATATGGACAAACTGCAGCATAAAAAACATATTTGAATTGTTGGTGTGTGAAATATTTCAATAATTACAATTATAAATTGTAACATAAAAATATTATATGTATATAAAACATAAAACTACAATAAAAAGCAAATTAAAATATTTACACGAATTTTTATGTGTTTTTTTTTTGATGTGGTAAATGTTTACCAATAAAATGTAGCTCAAGAGAATATGATACCGAATTGGTGATATAACAATTAAAATACGAATTTCCAGCACGTTAAACATAGGCAAAAGCAATAAAAATTGTCAAACAAACAAAAAAAAAAAACTGTTCAAAACATAAAATAAATTTAATAATGATACAAAGAAAAAGAGAAAATAAAAACCAAAAAAACAATTCATTATATACATTGTTTTTCGACGATGTATGAAAGGCTCCGGTAAAATTAATTTAATAATTATGCAATAATATTGCACACAACACATTAGAATAATGGCATATGTGTTTGTGTATGTGTGTATTCATTATTTGTAAATTTTATTAATGTTTATTTAAAATATTTTTGATTAATATGTATGCAGTATGCATCATGCATTAAAGTGGTGTTTATATGAAAACTTATTATACATATTATGATTATGGCCAAACAATTAATAATACAAATTAAATTATAATTTTTGTGTAAGAATAATTTATAAATTATAATTGTACTACATATTAGAACATTATTTAGAGCATTATGAACACACATTTCGAACGATATCCATGAGTCATTTGCTATGGAATTGAATCAACTTTAATTATTAATTTATTTAATTGTGATTTAAGGGCAGACTTCACTAAAATAAATCCTCTGAATAACTCGTATTATTTTAAATTAAAATCGTCGGACAATAAGTTAGTTTTTTTTTCTTGTTCTACTCTGATTGGTATAGAGAAAAATTTCATTTTTCATAAGTTACTCATATCCCAGCGATTTGTTAAGAATAATGTTAAAAAGAATAATGTTAAAAAGAATAATTTAAATTAATTAACATTAGTTAAAATTACGTAAACTGGTCTCGTCTAAATATAATATAAATAGAGCGAACACAAAGAAATAAATCGTTCCACGCATTTCATTGCATGCATGATTGAGAAACTGATGTTTGTTTCAATTCGTAACCATTACACTGTAAAGTTTTCTTTTTGACTATATTTCTATATAAAAATGTACGAAAAATTAATTAATCGTAATGTTCTGCTATCGCACGCTCAACATTTGAGTTTCTCTTTTTATATTCGAGGGACCTGTAGAACAGATTTTTGAAATACCAGGCACGTCATATTACACAAATGTTTATCTATCTGACGGGGAAAGATAGCTGATGTTAAATATCATCACAGTAACGTAAAATATTTTTTTCTTAAATATAATTATCTCAAATTATGTAAAATAATAAAGAAGTTTGTAATATAATATTTTTCAAATAAAGATAAATTGAAAAAAAAATCAAGCAAATGTCTATTTTGTTCAAATGCTCATAATGTATTTCGATTTATGGTTAATTTTAATTTTTTTTTTTTTATTTAATTGATAACGATATATAGTTGCATATATTATTGCTTTTTTTTCTTGTAAATATTTTTATGCTTTTATATCCAAATCCATACAATACTTTAGTTCAATTTATTGAAATAGCAGATAGAAATAAACAAAAATAAAATGTGTATATCATCAGACATCGTACGTAACTTATATAATCGCTGTATTTAATATCAAATATAGGAAAAAATCAAACAAATAAATTTGGTGTTGCGATACAATGAGAACTGGAGGGAGTATAGCAATATCGTTTTTTTTTTTTGTTAATTTTTACATGATTGGATAATAAGCTTATTAAATTTTTCACAGATAAATTTATTTATAATTTCATAATAATTTTCTCAACTGCACGAGTATTACGAGATTTTTGAAAAAAAAAAAAACATTTTAATTAAATATATTTCATGAAGCTTACAAAAATAAAATCAATATTTATTATTTTTATAATATTGCCCAAATTTAAATTGAATATCCATATTTTTGAAATAAAATAATAAAAAAATTACAATGGAATGGTGTGCAAAATGAGTATAATGAATGATTTAACTATAATTAATGCAACCGGTTTAATGTGTTTGGAAATGTAATGATAAAAAAAAACTTTGTAAAAAACACGCAGCTCGAATTTAAAGTTTAAAAATTTTAAGAAAATTTATAAACTAATCTAAGCTAATATTATTGTTTTTTTTTCTTCTTAAATTTGAGAATAAAATAAAAACATCCAAAAAAATCTATTATAGAAATTCAAGTAAATCAACGGCATAAATTTAACGACATTTCAGCACAAAATTTACGTCACAAACAAAAGTAATAGAAAGTTTTGCCAAATAAAATTGCTTCAAAGTTATTTTTATTTTTGTTACCTTCTAAAACCGGACGAGCGATTATTTTTTTTTTTCAAGATTTAATAAAACTGTTTTTAAAAAACTTCAGTAACTTACATTTATCTTGTCGTCTACGTTTCCGACATATACAAATTATAATACAGCAGACAATAATTACAGCTAATAGTAATGCTGCAACGGATGCGATCAATATGATCAAAGTATTTCTGTCTAAGTTTTGCCACCATGCTACATGACCTGAAATGGATTTGAAACGTTTGTCTGTTATTTATGATATTAAGAAATGATATTCAATTAAATATAATATTTAAAATTGTTTGTTGCAAATCTTTTGTGAAACTTACGCCTTGGCCATACTATATTGTTAGCAGTTAATTATTGTTTTTAAAAGAATATTTGTAAATTTTAGATTTAGAAAAGAAATAGTAATGGAGTAGTATTATATGTATGATATATTTTACCTGCTACTTCAATTTCACACATTGGACCGAATCCTACGGTATTATTTGCTATACATCTGTATGTTCGCCGATATGAATATTCATCGGTTAATTTAAGAAAACTTGCTGCTATTCCAGCTGTTTCACTATTTTTTACTTTGGGTAAATCGATAGTTTCGTTCTCACTTTTGAGAGACCAATCAAAGTCAATCTGTGGAAATGTTGAAGCAAAATAGGAATATTTGAAAATTTCTATGGTTTTTTAATATAACTTATATTACCGTTGACGGATTACCATCGGCTGTACAAACAAGTGTATCCTGATCATAAATTAGCTTTCGTTCTATTGTGCAGTTTGGCTTGACTGTTAAAAATAAATTAGTATATTTGAATTGTTAAAAAAATCATAAATAAGACATTAATTAGAATAAAACATCATTTTACAACTCACAGAGTACATTCATTTTTGTTGTTGCTGATTGATTTCCATGCAAATTTGAGGAAACACATTCATAATCACCAGCTTCATCCCGTGTGAGATTTCTGTAAATTTGAAGAACGGGACCATCAATAACAAAGCCTCCTTTATAAAACCACTTGTAATTCAACGGTGGATAAGCTACAGCTGAACATGAAACACGCGGTGGTGATAGTCCTTCTTCTACATCAATTGTTGAATTTGATATTGTTGTATTATCTGGTGGATCTATAATTAAATGTTAAAGAAGAAAATAGCAAAAAACTTTATTCCATTAAAATAACAAAATTTAAAGAAGCAAATTTATAAAACATACATTCAACATTAAAAACGGTTGCACTTCTCATTCCAGGTCCCTCGCTATTTTCAGACGAGACACATGAGTAATTGGCATTATCTCTGTATATGTCTAATTTCTTATCGGGCCAAGCCGACATATTAAAATGCAAAACTGATAGTACACTCTCAAAATCACCGACAGCTGTATCAGCAGGTAAATATGATTCCTTTACATAGTATCGATTATCATTTTCTTCAATACCAACTCCATCTTTTAACCATGATATTGTACATGCCGGAACACATTCAACCCGACAAGCTAAAGATATATTTGATGAGCTGAATAGCGCAGCCGTACGTGGCACCATATTTTGTATAAATGCTGGACGTGCGCGAACATCTAATTCTATTGTTGCCGAATTACCTTTACCACCTTCATTGTATGCATAACATGAAAAATTTGTTCTTGAATCTAATCCAACCGGATCGACTGTTATCATAGCCGTATCAAATTGTAATGCACTACCACCACGTGACCAACTATATCTTGTTGCATTCGGATTGCCGCCATCTTCAACAGAACAGAAAAATGAAACACTTTTCTTTTTGCTTGCAATTAATGGATAATGGACAAGAGTAGCATTTCCTGGTTCATAATAAACTATTAAGTCATTTTCAGCACTACGATTACCCCAGCCAGCAGCATTTAAACCTTCACACGAATAGTTACCCAAAAAATGTCTACCGACATTTTCCAGAAGTAAAACATCTGGATCAACGCCACACAGTGAATCATCACCATCACTATCATTTTCATTAGTATTGCATTCGGGCAATTCTTTTAATATTCCACCATCCAAAAACCATGTGACTTTTGTCAAGACATTTGGATTTCCCGCAATAACTTTACAATATAATGTTACATTTACTTCGTTATTTTCGATAATTGGAGTGTCTGGAACCATTGTCAGCTCGACCGTTGGAACGTCTTTGGTTTTTATTTTGGTTTGTCGAAATATATATTAAAATTTCAGTGCTCAATATTCATATGAAAATAAAATTAGAAAGTAAAGTTTTTGTACTTACAATGCACATCAACAACAATAACATTTTCGGATGCTCCCATTCCATACATATTTTCTAATTCACAAGTATAATTTCCCATGTCATCACGTGTTACATCCTTAATAATCAATGCTATATTTTCAGGATCACCGCCTTCCATTCGTCTATTCTTTGAATCAACAATTTGTCCATCCTTTTTCCTATTTGATTTTGAAGAATACAAACATATACAACACGAGAATAGCAAAAAAAAAAAAATACTTGAAATACTTGAAATACTTTTCAATAAAATGAAAGTACTTTATGATACAAAGAAAAATTAATTGCTGTGCAGCACCAATTTGTCTACCGCACATTGTGTTTAATTGTAAAATGTACGAATCATTAAAGGACAATTAAAATCACTTCCGGAGTAGAAAGTCAATTGCTCTTTAAATATCAAGAGCTCTGTTATTGAAAGAGAGTGAGAGCGAGGGAATGGGAAATTGTAGCATTGTAGATAGAATTACCTATTTTAAATATCACCTGAATTTTGTAACGATATATAAATAGTTATTTTGTATTATAAAATATACATTAAAAAACCTGTCACTTTTTCTGTTCCATATATATACCAATATTTACAACAAAATAATAGCATAGTCAGGAGACTCAATATGTCTTTATATTATTCAATATACAACTATGAGCCGTTTTTCTATCAACCTATACATCACCAATACAATACATAAAGACGATAACGAAAATTCGTGTTTGCCATTTGAAAAAGCACACGAAACGACATGTGAAAGGCTTTAAAAGTTGTTTTTATTTTGGGATCGTGGGGGATTTTATTTTGTTTTTGATTTCTTTTTTTTTATTCTCTTTGTATTTTTATTTTTTTTATGTAGGTATATTCATTCGTCAGAGGTATTTTTTTCAGACTAGACGTCTGTTTCTAGAGTGATTGATTGCAGTCAAACGTGTGATAATAAAATAAAATGTATAAACGAAAATAAAACAAGCAAAAAAAGAAAACAAAAATCTTTGCGTAAGATGGATATTAGTGTGGTGTAGTTTATATATGCTTTTACTTCTCAATAATTTTATATGGTGAGCAGATCAACTCAAGTAAAGATCTTTGTCTTGGATGGTATATATAATAAATTGTAAATAAGAACATTGATTTTGTTATACTTTTATGGACCATAAAACATAGAGCGCCTGTCTTTTGTAAAGAAGATAATATACATATATACATATACAGTAGACGCTCACAAATTCGAATTTACAAGCATAATTTTGCATAGCATATTTATTTTTTTTATATTTTTTTATTTCCAGAAATTCGAAATTTTCTAAAATTCGAATCAGCCAAAACTTTCTGATTCGATTTTGTGAGCGTCTACTGTATATATGATTTATGTCACATTCTTGGTCTCATTGATGTTACGAGTTACATACATAGGGATATGGACGACAATTTGTTTACATTTATTATGAAAACGGGGTGAGAGTTTGCATTCGAATGATATTTTCTACTTAATCTTTTATTTTATTATTTTGGTTCGAGATGTGGCCATATAAAACAAAAATTGAGCCAAAATATAGAAATTCTTTTTATATCAATCATAACAATACAAATTAAATCGTAAGCCATTGTGTATCTGGTTGATTAATATGTTTATAAATATTACATATATGATACGATAATAATAATAAAAATAATAATATAGATTCCATTTCATTTATGTCGAATATAATCATAAAATTCTACACCACTGTATTACCGTAACATTAATTGCTAATTAGAAGATTTATTAGACACACATATCAATATCATATTATTTATTTGGTAAAACATAATGTATATTATTGAAAAATCGATGCGTATTTTTTTTTATCGCGTCATTCATAATATTTTCAACTAATTAAGATTAAAAAAAACTAGTAATAATAGTTTTAATAAATAATTTAGATAAATATGTTCGTTTAAAAATAATACTCACCATATAACTCGATTCAATGTTGCAGGATTAGATTCGTAGTTACAACCAAGTTTAATTTCTCCAGTTTCATTTACTGTATAGCTTTCTGGATGTACTGAAACAACAGGCGGATCTGCAATACAAAGAAAAAAAAATTGTGTTTTGTGTTCGAATTTTATCTTCAACGTTTCGTTTTTTTAATTTAACTTACACATAACCTCGAGTAGTAATGAATCGTGAATAGGCTTATCTGCGTCATCTCTCATAACAATATTGTCCGCGTCACATCGAAATGTAAAACCATTTTCAAATCGTGTTGCAATATATTGCAAACTACTAACAGTTGTAAAGGTTTGATCGTTTTTAAATTCCTTTGACAAAAATATATTTATTTATTATTTTCAATTGAGACAATACCTTATTTATAAATTCGTAAAAAAAGTATATATACGAGAATTTCACAATAATAAATGATCGGTAGAAAAAACAATATAACAAAAAACCCAACAATCTTAAAATTTCTATTCAAATGAAGCAAAAAAAAATGCCCCATTGTTTTCGGCAGGCAAAAAAGTGGATATAAAAATAAAACTGTATAAAATTTTATAAGCTTACAGTGGTTGTAACGAGGCTGTATTTTCCTTTAATCCCTTCCGGGTTAAGTGGTACTGAGTTGTTATACCATGTAACATTGGCAGCAGGACGAGCACCAAACACCTGTTGAATATCGTAAACGTTTTTGTTTAAATTATTATTTTCATCAAATCTATATGTAACATATAATGTTTCAAGTTAAATATTATTTAAAAAAATTATATACATTCTAGAATTAATTAATTGGCAATAAAATAAGTACATTCATCTTTATTAGGCGGCTTTCATGATTCAATCTATTCCTCCAAATGCTTTATAAAATTTGGATACTTTGGATCAATAGATGAGATCCCGAAAGTGTCTTTTATTATACAATAATATTTATTAATAGACAGTAGTCTGTGTGCTTCAGATCGTTTTTCATGAGTCCAACATTTTTTCAATAAACTGTTTAAAAATAGCGCTAATTGTAATTATTATATCAATATCTAAATTAAACAATTTATTTTTATCCCATCGAAATATTCAAATTATTATGACATCGATAGGGATTAAATGAACGCATTCTTTCAAACATAAATTAATCACAAGCGATTCGTATTATTATAACTGGACATCTCAATTAAATTTACAACTTTCTACCATTGAGATTTTACTTTAATTGAATTAGCGTCTCCGAGTAAGTTTAAGGTAAGCTTTATGAGTAAGTCTTATGTCAAAGTTTTTTGTTCTTTGACACATAATTTACCTTATTCTAAAGTAACTTTGAATCGTTGGTATGCGTCTTCGCATAAAAAAAATATATTTATCAAAGCTCTCCCTAAAATCTAGTTCTGCAGTACCTGATGTAATTAGTAACGCACATTTATTTTTAAACATTTTAATTTATTTTATTAAAACTATTTTATGAAAAATATATTTTGAAAGAAGACGTTAAATGAAAGCAATGCGAAATACCAAATATGAAAAATAAAAATGAAAATGCTATTTTATTCAGCTATTATTATATTCCAACGCAGTAGTATTACCTATCATAAACTATTTTATTCTGTTTTTATGATCTATACCAATTAAATAACAATTTATAGATTTTTTTTTTATTCAGTAAAATGGTTAATATCGCCTAATAAACCAGAATGGTTTTAATACAATTTTAAAAAAGCTCATACGTGGCAATGTTATATATTTACAACATTCGTGAAAAATGCGCCTTGGATATAGTAAAAGAAGTAAAAAAGAAATAAAACTTTATTTTTACGATCACATTTTGTTTTTACACTTTTTCTAGTGGTCAAACAGGAAGAAAAAGAATAACTGCGATAATTAAATTGACATACCTATATTTACATATATTCACACAATTTTATAAAGCACTTTTATTACGCTAGATGGTTGTGTGCCGATGTTATTAAATAAAATGTAAAGATGAAGCAATTTAGAGAAACTATATCGAAATTACGTGTGTAAAAAAAATGTTCTCAAACAAAAACTCGTTCATTCTTTTCATAAACATGAAAACTAAAATTAAATGAAACTCACCTCACAATTTAATGCGACATTACTTCCTTGGACGACATGATCTTTGACACCATACACACGTACTTTTTTTGGACGGACTATAATATTAAAAAAGAAAAATAAAACAAAAAAAGAAATAAATTTTATCCGAAAATTAAATTAAATTTTATTTTCTCATTCTT
This sequence comes from Catotricha subobsoleta, assembly GCA_011634745.2. NCBI lineage: Eukaryota > Metazoa > Arthropoda > Insecta > Diptera > Cecidomyiidae > Catotricha > Catotricha subobsoleta. The sequence continues at coordinate 21,233 of JAABKK020007792.1, forward strand.
ATTTTAACAATATAAATTAGTTAAAACGCTAGATTTTACCATTCAAGAATAATAAATTCAAATTTAAATTAAAAATAATAAATAAAGAAAAAAAACGAAAGGAAAGAGTAAACTTTCTCCTTCTTGGAAGAAATACCACACTTACCATGTAAATCTATATGCAATTGATTGCGAACCATATTGTCAAGAGCGGGCGTTTCAACACGGCATTCAAGATGTGCTCCCAATTCTTGGCGTGTTAGTGTTAAAGCGAGTACTGATTTTACAGAAAATAAACCATTTGCTTCGTCGGTTGTTACTGAATCTGAAATATTAAGAAAAAAAAAATATATAAAAAATAATGTCATTATTGAGAATTTTTTTTTCTGTACATTATGCTCATATTTTACAGTAAAGTTTACACTGTATTATATAAATGTACTTTAACATTCCTCCTCTCTATACTCGAAAGTCTAATACACTATCATTGGATTGTGTATTGTGTTTAGTAAGTAACTGGGTACTCAAACGAGGGTAATTTTAATAAATTGCTTTGTATATGAATGGGGGCCTCAATGATGATGGTAATGATACTTTGTACACTTGCTCTCTCTCCATACAACTGTTAACAATACCCTATAAAACGGTCAATATAATGGTTTCACATTAAAGATAATGAAATCAGTTTTTCTTTTACGTTATTTTATTTATTTTTTTTTTTTATTTTTTTTTGCAACAAAGCATTTCCATGATTTTTTGCTATACACGCAAAGAGTGCTACGAATTGTACTGTATACAACTATGGACCATTCATGTATTATGTATAACATTTATGTACTGTACAAATAGCTAGCAAAATTATTTATCGGTGAAGTTGAACAAGGCTGAGCTTATATGGTTCCAGGCTGAGGCTCAGGTACATAATATGTATTTATATGTATATGAATGCAGGAATTGATTTAGTGGTTTCTATGTTTCGATAATTGTTTCTGTTGAATGATGTTTTCGGGGGATTTTAATTTCAATTAAGTGTGGATTGTGTATGACGGTTTTTTTTTTACTTTCTCACTCTCTAGTAGTATCTGCCATCTGTATATTATAACATTTATAATCTATAGATATTAGGACATCCACGATGTATCAAAACATCACCATTAATAAGTTTATTCAATATTGAATATACTATACGATAATATAGCATAAAATGACCTATGTTTAATGGAATGGTTTTTTGTAATCAATAAATTTATATTTTATTACAGATTAATTATTTTTATTTCAAATACAGATTATGGTTTACTTAATCGACATCCATAACTTAATCGTTGAAAATATATTTTATATTTTTCTTTTCGGTTTTCATATTTAAAAATAAACTTTATTGAAATTTATAAAATAAATGTTACCTTTTAATCTTTTTCCAGCTCGATACCATCCAACAGACGGTGCTGGACGAGCTCCAAGAACACTACATGAGCTTGTAAATTGTTGTCCCTCACGTAATGGTCCTAAAGTTGTTTCATTTTGTATCAATTTATTCGATTCATCGTGTACTTCAATTGATGATGGTGGTACTGTAAAATAAAATAATAGAAGATATATAAAAAAAAAAAAAAAAATAAATAAAACAACTACAGTAACAACCAAAATCATTTTCGATTATTTAATAATGGTAAATGGTATGCCTTTATCATAGGTATCAACTATACTTTAAAATATAATATAAAATCCGTGTAGAGAAAGTAAAGAAATAAAAATAATAATAAAAAACGACCAAATAAGGGCTGTTTTGCATAAAAAAAAAGGGTATAATTGTATTATAGCCGGTTGTATAGTTATTGATGCTGTATCTATACTTATATTTTATATACACACCCAAAATGAATTTGCTAGGGTGTAGACAGATAATTCAATTGTTGTTTCTTTATTTCCAGCCAATTTATTGTAATTTATAAATTACGGATTCATTGTAATAGAAAATCTGCTGATGTCGCTTAGCGTACAATCTACATATAAAATAGCAATTTATATATATTTATATATATTAATATGTATAATATAAATAAATATAACTCTAGGCTAAAATTTTCCTATACATTGAATATAGTTACAGTATACGATAGGGCTATGGATTATACAGCAAAGATTATTATTCGAATACTTAGTATTATCGAATAATATGATATGAATATAAGTTTGAGTAATCCGAAAGATAGTATTTCAAATATTCATAACATTCGTAACATTTGCATTATTTCAATTTTTACGAAGAAACGTGTAAATATGAATAAAATATATATATTTATTTGCTTTATAACTAATTCAATCTTTGTTGATTTTTTTTTTGTTCTATTAAATTGTATTTAAATATTGTCTCTGCTCTGATTAATTTTGCTATCTGCCGTAGCAGAAAAAAATAACTCATTATTACGAACGAGTGATTAACCCGAATATTATAAAAACCGCCTAATATGTCGTACTATTCGTACTATTCGTATTATTCGAATAATGCACAATTTGGAATATTCGTTTTTTTAACATGTGAATAAAAAATTATTCGAATATTCTTCCAAGCCCTAGTAGACACGTTTCCATTCCTATCACACTTCACGTGCGCTACTATATAAAATACAAAATCCATCATATAAATAATAAGGGTTTTATTCTCTGGAATTTGTGGTACTTATGCGCGGATTAGAATAGGAAAGGCTGAACAGAAAGAGAACAAACAATAGAAAATTCTTTTGAATTGAGATGAAGGTATAAATAAAATAAAGTTGATGTCAACAGAGACGAAACGCTGTCAGTATTTTTACGCTTCAAATTATTAATTATATTGATGGAATATTTGTTTAAAAGTAAGTGGGAAATAAATAAATATAAAAGCTTTTTGAATTGGTTATATTATAAAATATAATAAAATTATATGTATTAATATTAATATATATTTGTGTACAAACCTAAAATTTTAAGGTCTATACTAATCGATCCAGTATTTTCACACGTTTCCAATGGTTCTAAAAATGTTGTTTCACACATATACTTGTCTTCATCCTGTACCTGCACTGACTTGATATTCAATTTTGTTGATGGTCCCCGTGGATTGTGTGAAATCGATATCCTGAAAAAGAATTAAAGCAAATGTTTTTTTATATATAGAAGTTTTTTAATATAATAAGTATAATATATTTTGAAATAAATTAAAATCGAAGAAGTTTAGAATCGACTTAAATTACAAATAATCACAAAAAAAAATGCTGAGGGGGGGTCTATAAATTTGTGACTTACTGACTTATTGTGACGAAATATGTAGGGGGAGCAGTTTTATTTTATTGTACATTTACAATATATTTATTTATTCATTTCCTCGTTAATAATGTTTTCAGCAACCTACTGAATGCTGGCACGACGGCCCAATACAATAATGATTACCTTCATGGTAGGACTTGAACATAAATTTTTCTGGGAATCACAGGAAACCAGTCTATCTCTAGATAAAAAAAATATTGATGTCTAATATATTTAGAGGATTAATGATTTTTCAACTATTGATAAAAGTAAGCTGTCAAAGGATTTTGTAAAAATAAAAATAAAATAAAACGTGGTCTACATTATAGTGTCTAGAGTAAACATAGTATGGCGGCTATAAAAATTTGTATGGAAAATAAATGAAAATAATTAAAAAATAACCAGAAA